>JAHWFP010245914.1:30381-48790 GCA_023313725.1 Lithobius niger | reverse complement strand
TTTTTGGTTTGGTTTTAATTTTGTTGTAATTTGTTTTATTTAAAGACGGGAAAGCCAAAGGCTCACAAGAAATAACTAAATACAGATGCAAACCTATTTACGTTGCCTTTTGGACTTATATGTCAGACTGCCTGAGCGGGGAATCGAACCCAGGACCTTTGGAACCATTCCCCGCTCAGGCAGTCTGCCAAAAGGCAACGTAAATAGGTTTGCATCTGTATTTAGTTAGTTTTGGTGTGTTGATATCACTCCTTTGAAGGGCCGAACCACTCTCAACTTGGTGGCCTCTTTACCAGTTTCTGGCTTTGTTTATTTTGCTTTGTTTTTACAGTTGGTTTATTTTTCGTGAATTGGACATGAACATAATTTTTTTGCAACGTTGTTTAGATTTATCGTGATACACTAGTGTGTATCTAGGGACGCACGTTCTCATTGTCCGAACTTTGGCCGTCCAATGAGAGACGATGCCGACAATACTAACAATATTTTCGTACTTAAGCACCCTCCCATGCCATCCCCGTTATGCCCCCATGCTCCAAACCATAAAAGGTACACAGTTCGTATTGTACTGCACCCATTTGTCCAATTTCATAGCTGGAGGCCTTCCCATTATCTCGGTATCGATGACTAATCACCCTATGGAAATTAACATGGGGATGAGCGGACTAGCAAGCTAATAACTAGTAACGCATTTTGAACGTTATTGAGGGTAAGATTTTGCATTGAAAGCAGCTTAGCTGGCATTCTTACAAGAGTTAATTTTTGTCAGGTCGGTCATTGCTCTCGATTTCAACACAATTTAAGCTTTTGTGGCGCATTATTATTAAGTACCTGAAATGTGCCCAACTATGCTTCAGGATATAAGGCACTGACGCTATGGTGTCGCGCTAAAATGGTCTACAACCTCGACAATTGAATTGATGTGATGTTGGTTGCCTAACTTGGTGCGACACCCTAGCGCTTGTCTATAGATCTGGACCTTTTCAACTCCGGAATGGTACCAGATATAGAGTCAAACGGTTATCACCATTAGATTCAGCATTAAAAAAATCAGTTGAGCCCATCATTTATGGAACAGTACCACAGAGAGACAAACGGTTTTTTCACCACTAGAACCAGAGTCCAAAAATGAGTTAAAATGAATAAAAAGAAAACAACTGTATAGTATGAAGCGAAAGGGGCCCAGCTGTGGCGGACGTGCACAGAAGACCAGTTGTGACTAGGTAGTCGCTGACTCCGCTAGTTTATTTCGCTTTTGCTTATCAGCGCTCCAAGAGAAAAAGTTTCCTTAAAAAACGGGCCCAACCCTTTTCACACTGAAACACGAGGTCGGGGTCTCAACTACCGAGTTCAACCAAGATTTGAAAGCCCGGGCCGAGGCTCGGGCTCAGGTCGGCCTCGGGGCAGGCCAGGGTTTTTTTCCTAGTGTAGAAGGGGTACAAGCCACTGGATTTACTTGGAGGACAACTCTAAACAAACTGTTCTAATGGTGTAGTTGTGTCAACAACCATCATAATTCCGTCAAGTTACTGAAAAAAGCTAACTAAATACTAGGAACGCACTGAATATTCGGTAATCGGCCTATTCGGTTAAGTATACAATTTTGTATTTGGCCGAAGTTGATTTTAGCCGAATAACGATATTTGGTATTCAGCTGAATAATGTTAAGATTTGCTGTTATTCGGTCGAATAATTTGTCTTTAACCTTTCCTAAAAGATGGAAAGATTATGAGGGATTGTTTTTTTTTCAGGGCCTAATGCAGAATTGCACATATTATGAAGGGAAGGGCAACTTTCATCTTTCAGAAGATGAAGATGTTCGTTGTATACCTTACTTCAGTTTCTTTAAAAGTTTTTATCATCATGAAACATCAATAACTATGTGTCGACCCGTATTCATTATTGTCGTACATTTTAATCAATATCATCTCTTTACTTTACTGGTATTCCGTCAAGTATTCGGGCAAATTATTTGGCATTCGGCCTATTCAGCCTCTATGTGGTAAATTGCCGAATGATTCGATATTCGGCCGAATTCAGTGCTGCATATTCAGATTCAAGCTGTTTAACTATTCGGTTGTTTATTTGGTATCCGGTAGGTTGAGTATTCGGTTAATTTCATAGTCGGTGCATCACTTTTAAATACACTGCCTTTAAAATAAAACGGAAATAAACGATACGTGTTACTCAACTTAGGAAGAAAAAAAGCGGAAATCCACGAATTAGCGGTATTCCCCATGCTTGCCATTCCATGTTTTATGTCACTGGAGCAAGAATCATATTTATGACATACATGTCGCTAAAAACAGGGAATTTAGAAAGCTATACGTCAAGTTACTAATCTAGCTTCCTCAATTCTCCATCGACATATTATTGTTAAAAGCAGAGACAGATCGTAAACGTAACTTTTTCCCCATATAAAATGCTAGAAAAGGACGATATATGGCATGTTTTAGTGCTGTTGATACGGCTTCGGCTATTCCGCAGTTTATTCGGACCATTACTGTCTTAACTTGAGCACCACTAACCAACGTTGCAGTGCCCTTTTTAATGACTCGCGGTGCAAAGCAGAACAAAGGAGCTTTTCATCCTCTGTCTGTCTGTCTGTCTGTCTGTCTGTCTCCACGATAATTTTGAACGCATTACTGGATTCTTTTCAAATTTTCTACATACATTTTAAACTTTATATGCTAAGCTCTAAATCAATAAGTTGGGCAAGGGGTTTTGACTGTCGAATATACAAACAAATCACACAATCGCTAGTCAAAAAGTAATGTACAACTAAATGACTTGATACATAAAACCAAACCTAAAAGCGCAAATGTCACGTCTTTCAATTAATGCTTGAAGACCACTGAACAACAAACAACCATTTGAATGATTCTTGACGGCTTGTCTTGTAGCAATAAGAAGTTCAACTTTCAGCAATCACTTGTTGATTTTTTTTTCTTAAATTGAGTGACGCTTCAGCTTTCCTACAGTTTGTTCGTGTTCCATTAGAATAAAAAACTTGGAAGATTTGAATTAAAACTAATCAAGTAAAAGGGAAATAGCCGCCCAAAATAAAAAAGGGGAAAAAGACACTTGACCAAATGTGGGAAGTCCGTCAGACCTCTCACATCACAAGCCGACGAAAAGCCAAGGTTTGAAAGAAATAAGAAAGCTGCCAGCAGCTAGCAATCTAATCAGATTGTGTGGGTTGAAGCAGCAGACAGCAGAGAACGGCTTTTTATCCGGCAGGGCAACGAGAGAGGATTGGTGGGGAGGAGGGGTTGGGGGGATGGGGCGGGCATCCAGAGTCAAGGAGGAGCTAGCCGCCTTACATGCTGCTTCTCTGCCTGTCATGCGCGTGATGGAGGTGAGAGAGCCAACCCAAAGAATAACAAACAAAGAGGTAACAGGCCCTCGCGCTTTACTCCCTCCCTCCCTCCTCTCCCTGCTATCTCTCGCAAATAATGCCAAAACAATGATGACAAACTGATTGCTCTGAAAAATGGGCCCTCGTGGCTTATGGCTGCTAGCCCCTTGCACACTAATGCACACACCATAAAGCACACAAGCCATGAAAAACCCATCAACATTTTACAAGATTAAATGCTTCCATAATGCCTCCATCCCAACAAATGAAGCTGCTGGTAATCGCATTTTGCGGCGATCGTGGGAGGAGAGGGAGGGACCGGGGAACGAGGAAAGATGTATGCCGGACGCAGAGGGTTGAGTACCACTCGGACTTGGGTCAGTAAAAGGTTCAGAAAGAAAACTTGGACGCGGATGATTTAATATTTAGTCTGCAAAGCCAAACTTTAAGATGGTGAAAACTTTTATGTTGGCAGTATGGCCGACGACAGTAGTGGGGCAACAAGATGAGGGGAAAGGGGGGGGGGGGGAGGTAAGGCGAGTTAGCAGGTTGGATTTGAACGGTTTTGATAATCATGCTAAAGGGTGAATGACTTAACGACTAATTTTTAAAAAGTTGCTTTAAAAGAATTATTTCTTATTTTCTTCGATTCAAGGCTATTAAGCAACACAACAGTTCCCACATTTTTAAACCGGCAACACTTATGTTGAAATTGCTTCAGATTCTTTTTCAGCCATTTTATACATCTAACATTAAATTAGAACGAAAATTTAGTACTAAACACGGCTCTTCTCAACTGTACAGTGAACAAGTACTTGCAGTGAAGCACAGGGGTTGCTTTTTAGGTGGGACAAAACTAAAAACACAAAAACCAGAAACAAGAGTTGTCGAATTTTGCAAAGTAATATTGGGATTTAACACAATTAAGACAATGGGAGTCTTAAGTAATTCATGCACAAAAATTGAGCAAACGGTAAGTAATGGCAGTTTTTATTAAACCTTTTTATTTTAATTAACCCTTTGAAGATCATGGACGTACGGAGAGGGACCTTTTCTTTTTATTTCCTTGCGTACATGTGTCAAATATCAGATTCGAGCGCACATACTCTTGGCTGGGAAACCATGCCCCTACACGCTTACTGTCTTGGGTTCCAGATAGTTTGGCAGCCGGCACAAAAACCCAAAAGAATAGTCTGCACAAAATGTTTTTGCGCAGAGATGTTCTACAATATGACCGTACTCCAAAACATAATGATGCCACCTTGGCACCCTTGGGGAATTCAAGATGGCGTCCAAAAATGGCAACGGAAAACGGCTTTTGCTTCTAGAGTCTAAACCGTTTATCCGATTGAAAATTAGCCGGTTACCGATTACGTTTAGAATGATATTTCCTTTAAAAAAGGTTCCATTCATATTTTTGGTAAAATTAATCGTTCTTGTCGAAATTCGTTATTTAAGTTAGTTTAGGCCGTTTACGCATGTTAGATATACAATTCCTGACTTTAAACAGCTGCAGTACCCGTTCAAATTCGGATAAATGGACGTGATTAAGCTTAGATGAAAGCTGAAGATATATATTTTCCAACAAGGGTAATTAAAGCTACTTATATTAATTAGGAGCTAAGCTACGGCAGTTTACAAACATTGTAACATTGTATTTTATTCTAAACATAATTGGTAACCGGTTACTTTTCAATCGGATGAACGGTTTAGACGCTATAAGCAAAAAACCATTTTGTTGTCGTCGTTTTGGACGCCATCTTGAATTCGCCAAGGTGGCATCATTATGTTTTGGAGTAGGGAAATATTGTAGAACATCTCTGCGCAAAAACATTTTGTGCAGACAGTGTTTTAGGTCAGGCCAAAAATCAGCATTTGGCAACTGGACTAAGAGAACCCCGATAAAACTAGCATTTTAATTTTGATCTTAGCCATACCGCTTAACGTACGGGTATACAAGGGTTTAATTATTAAATAGATTTTACTTTGTATTTAGCCTTAAAGCCTTGAAATGACTTGGTAATTTAAATGAAAACCTTCTATAGAAACCATATACTTAACCAACTACAAAATAAAAATAAGTTTTGGTGCAAATGACAATTTTTCATATCCAACCGTCAGCAGAAATTATGTGAATACCAGTAGTACGTAGTAGCCTAAAATTTGATGCACCATTATCACAACACGTCCACCCATTAATTTTTCTTCCCTTCTTTTCAAGTAAATTATCAAGTGTGATATTTAAGCAGAAACCAAACTCAAATACTGCAAGTAAAATTGTTGTGCTATTCTGTTCCCTTCTTTTACATATCGAACCTAAAGTTAAGTTTGGCTCCGTAAAACTTTTTGATTTCCTTTTAAGTCTTAGCTTAAAAAAAATCATAACGTCAGACAGAAAAAAAATAATTAATGGGTGCAGGAAAAAGACAATGTCAAGTTTGAAAGAACCATGAAATTAAAACTAAATAAAAATGCTTATGGGTATTTGCCAAAAAGATACAAAATATCCACGACCAGGGCAGTAGCCAGGATACAACATTTTTACAGCGACGATGAATTTTCAAAAATACAGAAAACTACAGTCCACAAATACCACTAATTTGTTACAATTTTTGATTTAGTACTTAATAAGTGTGTATCATTGTTCAAACTGTCTCATGTTTTTCAATCAGTCTTTCTCCTAAGTTGTAAAACACTGTGTTTGAAAGCATTCCACTATATTTTGTAAGACCCCTGTTCTGTGAAATAAGAGACTGCGCAAAGAACTGGTGGGAGATCTCTCACCTCAATTACCAAAAAAACAAGTTTGCAAAAAAAATCAGTAATCTCTCTTGATTATTTCCGACAATTACTTCCCAGGATGATTACTTTTTTTTTTTACCAATGTATATCATTTTCCAAGATGATAATTTGACGGCTTTTCACATTCTATTTTTTTTTAACAACTGAAGAATTAAAGAATAACTAAAACGTATTTGAAAAATTGTAGAGTGTAGTATATCATTTGACGTTTGTATTATTTTCAATCTAACGTTAATTTTAGAAAACAGTAAGACTTTTCATGTTTATCTGTCTCATTTCAGTTAATGTAAAGATAAACATGGCATTTTTGGTCTGACAATTCTTATTTCAATAATAGGACATCTTAGTAACTAAGATAAGTTCGGCAAATAAAGCGCTTTTAGTACGACCTAGTAACTCACGAACAAGCAATTCACGAAAACAATGTGAAGTTGAGCATGCATTTAAGCCAGATGTATTGTAAAACGTTCAAATTAAAAGGCCAAAAAAAGACGCCAGTTAAGGCACTGTTACTCGTACTGCAACATTCAAGCTCATTAAAGCAAATGCTGGCAACAAAGGAACGAATTTTGCATTAAGCTTTACTCTAAATTATGCAGAAGCCAGGATAGCTATCAACTCACATTTTGAGTTAGGATCCCATCACGAATGAAATGTATTACCAGCTGGCATGAGCAAATGGCAGCTACAACTCATTTTAGTGTGATTACCAAAAGCTTTTTCCTAATTTCAAATCTGTTTACATGTTGCATGCTGCTAAAATCTCTTTCATAAGAAGACATATTGCAGTTCACAATTGAAAACAACGGCACGATTAACGTTCTTGCTGGTATTCCACGAATAACATTGAGAAATAATAACGGCCACCATAAAACTAAGTTAAGAAGTCGAAAATCAATAAAACCAGCTTAAACAAATACAAAGCCGAATGCTAACAGAACAAATTATTAATTATCTTATTTGTCTCCTATTATTTCCACTTTAGTTTTGAAGCAAAAAGATACAAAACTGATACACTAGGAAGTGGAACAGACAGAGTAGATAAACAGTAACACAAAATATCGAAAAATACACAATATGTAATACAACAGAACAGAACTGAATATCGCTGATTATAGCAAACAGAACAGAATAGAATGGATCACACCGTTGTGCCAGTTAATATTACCAATTAGTAATAGGGTCACTTCCACTGTCGACATACTGAAACGGGATCCTGCTTTCTTTGGTGTTTGGCCAAAAAGGGTCGGCCTTTGAAAAGAGTAACATCATTCAATTAGGCCAAGGTAGCTCTACTTAGCTAGACAGTATCATGAAAACGTTATTGATGCATCTTCCCTGTATAAATGGTGGATACTCATCCTTTAACTTTTAGTTTTTCTGAATGTTGCAAATCCGAGTACCACAGGAAAACCAACACGTGAGCACATATACTATTCTCCTGATGTATACGGGGACATTATGAATTGTGAATAGTTTTATTTATCCCTGCACCTTTCCCTTACATTTTCCACAATTTGAATTTGCGCTATACGTTGGGATTTATTCTCAACATGATAAATGACTTCCAAACATAAAATGCTCACACATTCCGTGAAATGAACATGTGACATAGTTGTAATCCACCTAAAACCAAAACTGGTATAACGAAGCCGTCAAGTTTCCAAAAAGGGTTGGCCTTTGAAAGTAATGATATAGTTCAACCAACTATACCATAGCTACTTAGCTAAACAGTACTATGAATACATTACTGTTGCATCTTTATTTCTATCTATGAATGGTGGACACTCATCCTTAAACTTTTAGTATGTGTGCACGATCCAAGCATTAAACGAAATTGGCCGACAGCAACTCTCGATCCCTATTACTGATACCAAATTTCGATAACCTATCCCAGTGCATGTATTTGGTGAACCAAATTATTTATTTTTCCTTCAGCTATTTTATCATATCAAAAACCAAAACTGGTAAAAGAGGCCGCCTAGTTCCGAATGGTTCGACCTTTCAAAGGAGTGATATCAACATACCAAAACATTCGCCAAGTTAATCGCACCGCTAAATAATTCGAAGGTTAAATGAAAACTAGAACATTGCTACTTTCGGTAGCAATGTTCAAGTTTTCATTTAACGTCTAAAGTATTATTTGGTGCGATTAAGTTGGCGAATGTTTTGGTGTGTTGATATCACTCCTCTGAAGGGCCGAACCATTCAGAACTTGGCGGCCTCTTTTACCAGTTTTCATTTTTGATATGATATCACTCCCTTTTTTTTATTGACTCTACACCTCTACCGTGCAGATCAGTAATAAAGTGCCACGTCAACAAGAAATTGGTTTTCAACAATTTGCTACTGCCTTTTGCCTATACGCCGAACCATTCTCAACTTGGTCAGCACTTTATAGGTTATTGGTTTGGTTTTAATTGTGTTGTAGTTTGTTTTATTTAGTTAGATTTGGTGTGTTGATATCACTCCTTTGAAGGGCCGAATCACTCTCAACTTAGTGGCCTCTTTACCAGTTTTTGGCTTTGTTTACTTTGCCTTATTTTTACAGTTGGTTTATTTTTCGTGAATTTGACGTGAATACAATTTCTTTGCAACGTTGTTTAGATTTATCGTTATACACTAGTGTGTGTCTAGGCACGCACGTCAGTATACACGTTCTCATTGTCCGAACTTTGGCCATCCAATGAGAGACGATGCCGGCAATACTAACAATGGTTATAACAATATTTTCTTACTTACGCACCCTCCCACGCCATCCCCGTTACGCCCCCAGGCTCCAAATCAAAAAAGGTACGCAGTTCGTACTGTACTGCACCCATTCGTCCAATTTCATAGCTGGAATCCTTCCCGTTATCTCGGAATCTATGAATAATCACCCGATGGGATTTAACATGGAGATGAGCGGACTAGCTAGCTAGCTAGGCAGTAACACATTTTCAACGTTATTGAGGGTCAGATTTTGCATTGAAAGCAGGTTAGCTGGCATTCTTACACGAGTTAATTTTTGTCAGGTGGGTCATTGTTCTCGATTTCAACACAATTTAAGCTTCTGTACCGCATTACTATTTTTCTCTAAGTGCCTGAAATATGCCCAACTATGCTTCAAAATATAAGACACTGAGGCTATGGCGTCGCGCTACAATGGTTTACAACCTTGATAATTGAATTGATGTGATGTTTGTTGTGATGTTTGTTGCCCAACTTGGCGCAACACACTAGCGTGTGTCTTGATACAATTACAACTAAGATAAAGTAAAGAATGGTGAGATGAAGGGGGGGGGGGAGGAAAAATGTGGAATTGTGGATGAAAGAAAGAAGGGTAAAGAAAAAAACAACTATTTATGCCTGATGTCGAGAATCTGTGACTATTTCTCGATACCATTTTATTGTTAGTAATTTACACTAACTTTTTTTTTGGAATACTACTTGGTACTTCTTGTTATTTATTATTACTATTATGTATGACATATTTATTTACCTCAATCAAAAAAGGGGAGAAAAGGAACAATGTGGATAAAAAAAAGAAGGTGTGTGAAAAAAACAAAACAAAAAAAAACCACAACTATACACGCCTGATGCCAAGAATCTGTGACTATTTTTTTTTAAAACCAATTTATTGTTATTTATGATTGTTACTTGTTACTTTTTGTTATTATTGTTACTATTTATTATTTATTGATACCATGTGAACAATGTACTTGCTGTAAAGCCTGAACGGCACTACAGTGCAATACAATTAAAGTAAAGTTCCCAATTAACCAAAACGGCAATACTGACGTAATACGTCTTTATGAAAAAAAATGACTTTTGAAAGCATTGCGTAAGTAAAGCATAGGCCTAAATGCATATAATGATTTAAAAAAAAAATTAGTTTAAAATAATATTGCAATGTTAAAATCATTTTAAAACAAAACCCCCAGCCAAATTTTTCCTTATAATTACTAACTGCTCGGGGCTTTGACCATTATAAAGCTGGTGAAAAAAACCTTCAAAATGGTGTATTCAAAACGTCAAAATCGGTCCACGAGAAGTGAAAATATCTTCAATTTGGTTTATTACCGATCTATTTGGTTTTTATCTACTGATCACGATTTTTACAGATTCCGATTTTTACAGATTCCGATTTCTACCGATATTGCGTATATCGGTAAGGATTTGAATCGGCATAGCCTTTAAAAAAAAACGCTTTTAGTTGCTTACAGTCAACATGCATGTACGCTATAGAGTGAGGCCGCCTCTCGATTATCAACAATCACTTTTTAACTGAAAACTGCTCATGATGTCATAGTTTGATCAGGGAAACTATGAAAGAAAGAATTTTTGCTCTGCCAAAAAAACTTTACAAGAACAAACTGTGAAGTCATGAACAAACTATCACCTCGTTGTTGCTTGGCTCTTTGCCCATTTCGTTCACCTTGATAATTCCTCAACTGCATGTCTGATTCTGGATTTTTTTTTTCTGATAAAGCTTGTGGAAGTACCTGTACTACTACACGCAAAGTGTGGTTTCATTAGTCCTTCTGGTTTTCGCGGCATGGGCGGTCTAAGTTTACATTGGAGTGTGTTCATGGAGAGCTTCGCTTGGCTTTAGGCCTCGCTCTGCTCCAGTTAAGCATCATTGCTTCTCAGAGTATCATTGCTTCCCTCCAAACTGAAGAGAGAAATCTTTTTGGCAATTTGTTTCTTTATAAACCAATTTTGCTTGGTAACCAAACACTAATGGTGAAAACAACGAATCAGCAACTATATACAGGAAATAAATGTAGGAAATTTATTTCCAATTAAGCTGCGAAAAGCATGAGCTCGTTCCGGTATTGGTTTAGTTTTTCCAAACTCTCATGTCTGGTTGCTCATTTAATTTCTTTCGGTTACATTGCAGAAAAGTTGCTGTTATCTAATCCTGAACTATCAATTTTTAGCTGTAGGCCACACACGATACGGAAAAGAAAACACGCAGTTGCTTTTCGTATAGCACCGCTTTGCTCATCTTTTTTTTTTTCATTCCACCCCGATCGCTAGGTATCTAGCTACAGACTTGCAGGCCCAAATCTGCTCTTTCCAGATGCGAAACATTATAAAGAACTATGCAATAAAACTAGTGATCCTGCCAGAGTTGAGAATCTGTTTCATCTCGATGCCAAGACCGGTTACAATATTAGAATATTTCCCCCTTGTGCTTTGGAATGTCTGGAATGTACATCATTTTGTTCCTATAAGTTAAAAAATGCAATATTCACATGAAATTTTGCAAAACAGAGTAAAACGTCTTTGATATTCCCACACGATTTCAACATCAATAAAAAATTCCCTTCCACACAGCCATATACCATGACTTACATCTCTCGTTTCACTGCTAAACACAGAATTACCATGATTCCTTGTACACCTATTTATATGTGCAGCAGTACCTCGTAGTCTTATTCAAGGGATTTTTTAAAAGTCAAAATTAATTATATGGATGTTGGCATAGCTGTTATGCCTGCTTTCCAATTGATCGTTTCGCCCTTGTCGCCTGCTTTCCGTTTAAAGAGTATAATTCGTGATATTTATACTTGTACATTGCACTCCTAAATATAAATAGACAATTCGAAAACTTTTATACAGTGTTTTATATGTATTAAGAATGAATTATATATTTTTATTTTTAGTAACCAGTGCCTAGCTTATGTTGCAGGGTTGGCACAAGGCCATTGAAGGCCTTGAAGTCCTTCAATTTATTAAGAAAAAATTCAGGACCTTGAATTGCTTGAAATTTGTAGCTACTACGTCCTTGAAAGTACTTGAATTTAATTTTTTTTTTGTATTTTAAAATAGTGTCTTAGCTTTGAGCAAGATCACGACAAACTTGCAATTTGTTTTAGTAAACTGCATGTCTGCCATAAAATGTTGCGGAGTTACAATTTTCTTCCTCCACGCGTTTTCGTCAGTTGTTTACTATGATATTAAAACAAACCTAGGGATAACAGCTGCGAAAAAAGCCCATGGGAGAAGACCTAATAAAAAAAAAACGCACCGGATGAAATTCTTTACCCTGCATGGTGAAATTCGAGCCAAGGCAACTGACCTAACCTAGTCTAGAACAACAACAACACAGAAAAAAACTCACAAAAGATTTTTGCTATCGGCCTTTTTTCGCACAGCTCTTGTTTATGACAAACTTGAATAAAACAAACATTTTAAAGATTTAGCGAGATATTGTTGAGAAGTTTGTTGATGTATAAAGGTCCCTGAAAAAAAATTGTATAAGTTTGGAAACGTCCTTGAAAAATTACATCAGTTAAAAAAAAAAGCCCTTGAAAGTGTTTGCGTTTTGTGTGCGAGATCTTGTGCGAACCCTGGTCTTGGTCCAATTGCATCAATGCTTTTAATTATTTTCCTCAAAAGGTCATATATTGCATTTTTGGCTTTTGGCATCGAATAATGTAATATAATATATAAAAATGTAAGTAATTTATAGCTTTATTAGGTTAAGACAGCTGCAGTACCACACGACTTAGTGACAAGACATACTGCCCAAAAACATTCATTTTCAAATTCATTCCTAACTCTTAAAAATGCTGCGTACAAGGGTTTCCAATTATTCTATTAGCATTAAGTGTATGAAAAAGTCTATTACTGTAACAAGTCTATAATTGTTCCTTGTGTTGCACCCTACTACTTTAAACATGAACAGTTTACCCAGACGGTAGTTAGTTTGTTGATTACATTCGAGTCAAATCTATCAACTTCTAAATCTTGACTGTTCTCCCAATGCCATGGCCTGGAATACCAGGAGCTGGCTTATTTGCGAAGTCCAAATGGTGAAGAAATTTGTGATGGAATTCACACTAACGGTTCAGTTATACAGTGTTCATATACACTTCTGAAAATTCCCATGCACAAATACAATTAAAACGAAAGGATTTCACCAGTGAAAAGAATGATATCCACAAGTTATGTTACTGTTTTTGTACAGTCACAAATCAACTGTGACGACCAATTGACTTCCTAACCAACTTCGTCCAAATCTGTAACAACGGTCTAAGAAATTTTCAGGGGAATATCCAACCAACATGTAAATTGCTTACAAGTTCATTAAACAATTTAACCAATGTGCAGTGTTCTTTGTTATGGTGACATTGTTAGGCCGCAAATTATATTGTCATGATATATACAGTTAGGCCTGTAGAGTTTATGCTTATAGGCTTCCCCGCAGCTTGCTGATAATCTCCCTACTATTGCTGAGTTGAAATAACCATCCACTACTGTAGACTTAGTAAGCCAGTGAAACATGCTAAGCGTTAAAACTGAACTAGCATTACTATGGTATGTATTGTTTATGTAAAAGCTCTGATAGGCATGATGATTCTGGGAGAAGACAGGAAAGAACAGAAGTATAGGGTAAAATACGGTACTAAGTAAGCTACACACATACTTTTGCTACCTTTTTTTTATGTTTTTTCGCGTTTTTTTTACGTTTTTTCGCATTTTTTAAACAAAAAAACGCGAAAAAATGTAAAAAAGGCAGCAAAGTATGTATGTAGCTTACTTAATAGCGCATTTTACCCTATACTAACAGGGGTCTGACTGCTACCCACATGCAAGTGAACTGACTTACAGGGCTTGGAATCCTGTTTTTGTAGAAGGAGCTGGTGCAAGTGCAGATGCCGTAGAGGTTACATAGTTATTACATGATTAATTACATAGTGTAGTATTGTGTAGTTCAGCTGTGTTAAGACAGTCCACGTTTTTTTTTTTTAATTTCTTTAGCTTTAGTCTTCTGAATCAGCAAACGAATACTTGTATATATGAACCAACTTAATTTTGAACCTTACCAAACTTTCAGAAACACAAAGAGATCTACTTAGTAAGGGTAGGAGTAAACCCGAGGAATTCGAACCAGGAAACTGTCAGTCATGGCAATTACCATGATCGGAAGTTTTCCGAATCAATTCCAGGTTTTCGTCCCACCTTTACTAAACGCTTTCTTTCTCTTTCCATAAGTTCGGTGAGGTTCAATATTACGCTGGTTATCAATACAAGTATGCGTTTGCTTTAGCATGTTAATGCAATACAATAAAAAAAAAAAAAAACATTGTCCAAATAGGCCAGATAGGTCCCATTACTGCAGAAGGAGCTAAGAAGTCTGACAATACACAGATTGGCAGGTCAGGCAGAGTTTTTTTTTTTTTAAAGGACGAAGTACATATATTCTTAAGAACACAATAAAATTCCATAACTATTTAATTATAATAAAAGGCTTGTAATCAAGTCTCCTACCTGCAAAGCCTCCTTGGAGTAGTGAAGTGGCCCTGATGCGTGTTTGTCCTGCCCACTCGTACTCTTCGAAGGTCTCGCCTTCCACATCAACCTGTTCGTCTTCATCTCCATCAGCTTCTCGCTGCAAACACACACATCCAGATAAAGACAGGTCCACCAAAATAACAAGTTGGTGATTATTCGCAAAAGAATCTAGCTGTAGCCAAATAATGCTCAAACCAAGCTATGCACCCCAGTTCTCTAGTACAGATTTCACACCTATTAAATAAAGCGTGCAGTGCTCCGAACCGTGCAATTTGATTTCACATGTAACAAATAAAGCGAACGTGGCCGAGATTTTGGCCAGCTTGGCCATATTTCAAACCGTGGCTGGCACGGTTCGGTACCGTACGGAGCGGAGCGGTTCGCTTTAATTATTACGTGTGAAATCTGATGCGTGCCGCACCGCGCTGCGTTGAAGTGAAGTGACGAAACGGCCTGCGACCCCATAATGCAACGCGCTGTTCGGCCCCAAAACAAACTGACGATATAATCAAAGCAGACTACGGCTAATAAACATAGCTTTAAGTTTTTGACTAACAAATTGACAAAGCGTCGACAAACGTTTAGGCCTAAAGTCAGAATTTTTGTGCCGGGAGAATTGGCCACAAAACTAAACGGAGACGTGCAAAAAGTGCTACCTATTTTCACCGAACACGTATTTCTTAAATAGCATTGCGATTACACAGGCAAAAACTGATGCTTGCGGAAAAAAAAGTTAATGTGGTAAAATAACGGTATCTTAAAGCTGACACCACCCTTTGAATGCAAACTTGTTTCAACAGAGTTATTAGTAACACTCCGGTGGCCTGGTTCTGAGAAAAGACTTTAAAAAATCTTTAAAAAAAACAGCAGATGGAAGAAAAAAACCAGCCCTTTGAAAAAAAAAAGGGTTGCGGGGGAAAAAAAGTTCAAAAGAGAAAAGCTGTAGGCAGGTCGTTGCCTGGTGAAATTTTTTGCCAAGGCAACTAACCTGACCTAACCTAACAACAACAGAAAAAACAAAACAAAAAAGACAACACAATTTATCTTTTCCTTGGACATTTTAGCAAGGCTTTTTTTTTCGCAGTTCACTTGTTTATTTAAGGGTAAAAAAAATCAAATTAGAACAATGAAAATAGGCCTATCCATGTCCGCTATGCCCACGATCCCTCCACTCACGTCTCTGGATTTCAGATGTCCACTCTAACCATGTCAACGCAAGCCACCCTAGAGGTACTGTTTTAAGGTACTGCAGTTATGCAATGAACTTATTAAAGCTTTCCCCTCTTCTCCAGTATTTGAAAACGAATTAAAACTCTGTTCAGTGAAATGTTGAACTGGCGAAACATCTAATTCTTTTTGTTTATATCCTACGTTCAACAAACAAATCCTTTCTTACTGTCTTTTTTCCCTGACCGTTATTGAACATTACAGAAGAATATCAGATGAAATGCAAAATTTTCTTACCTTTCTGAGACACTGTTCGGCATGAGCATTGAGTTCTTCGGGGGTTCCCGTAAGGCGTTCATTGCAAACTGGACACGTTGTCTCATCCAGCTGTTTCCGCTTCTTACCCTTGGCTCGGGCTAAAAAAGGAAATTATATTGTTCATGTTAGTAGAATTACAACAACTAACACAAACCTTGCTCTGAATGCTAGCAGTGACGCGAATTTCAAAAACATAACATTAAAAAAAATTGCAAAAAAAATTCTGAATAGCTGCTTGTATATTCTCTACTGTACAATGTTTTTATTACATAACAATAAGCAGTACAGTAGTGATTTCACCAGACATAATGTTATTAAGAAAACTGTTAGCGACTCAAAGCACCATTAACTTATGAAACAACAACAACTTGAATTTTTCTTTTCTCTTTTAAGTTCAGAACTTGAATATGAGCAGGTGAATGCATGGGTTTAGTGTCATATTTTGTGCAACCAGTGTAAGATAATTAGTATGCACTACTTGAGAAGTTGAATAATAATCATGGAGAACCGGTTCCTGGCTCTTTCGTGCACCAAAACTATAATCCCCCCCCCCCCATCAAAAACTTTCAATACTAAGTAACATCAAGTAACATCAGTGATCCGTTCAGAATAATCAAATTCATGACTGATGTCGTTTTGGGAGGGAAATACTGCTAGTGCTGAATGTTGCGACTTATTCATGTCAGTTTGTAGGTAAAATTTTGAAAAACTGCGTTCTTCAAAAGTCACAGATACTGGTTTGATTAGCAAAATGTCAACAAAACCAATAAATTAGGAACAATCCTAGTATTTCAACCAAAGTACTAAGAGCTGGCAACTTTATTTTACTTTTTGTCAGTAAGTAGATTATAATGTAACTAGCAGGACCTGGGCAATGTTTGTGCATGCTGTACAGTAAGCTAAATTTCCAGGACTTATCCTCTCCTTGTTTTTTGGTACTTCCCAGGGAAATAGACCTGTGTTTGAGTGCGTTACAAAACCACGTCACACAGGTGAGCAAGTATTCAATATAATGGAAGAAAGCAATATCGGTTGGTTTAGTTGAAGCAGCTGATAATGAAATGAGGAACAATAGTTTTTATCTCCCATTTAACAATTCAACTCATCCCAGTGAAACAGCTGAGTGAAATGAGTAATCATCTGGTAAGATCTTTCACAATAAAAGGCACACATGGTGTGGTTAATTTCAGTAATTCTTGTTCATTTACCAAGTGCTACGCATGCAACAAAGATCCTGTGCAAGCTGCAACGATTGTTGCCACCAGCTTGGAAACAATTCAGCTCGGCTCTGGACGCATGCGTTTACGAAATAAATATGTAAAAAATAATGCAATTTCATCACATCATATTGTCAGACCTCGAAATTTACAACTTAATTGTCATTTGTATTAAGATTGTAAGCTATTAGCTGAAACATGGATTCTTTAATTTTGATCATCAACAAAGTAAGCTGAAATCTTTAGTCAACCGACAATACCACATTCTACAAATGAGCATGGTCTGAAGAGCAGCAATTATATGACAGTTACACTGAAATTGTTTTCCGGATGTCACTCAAATGCAGAGAACAAACCTGGCATGTATTCTCGACGATAAGCCTGACATTCACCTACATTAGTGCGGGTGTGCGGCTACCAAACTTAAAACATCTATTGATATGATGTTGATATTCATATTGATATGCTGTTATTGATATGAGGATGATGTAAAACATCTATTGATATGATATGATCTCTTTGTACATCCCTACTAGATCTGAACCAAACTCCTAAGTCTCTTTAACACCATCAGACGGGGGTTTGTTAATGCCGATTACAGGCTGACCACTTACATTCAGGTCTAAAATTATATGGAATTTGTTCAAAATATAGGAATTTAATTGTTAAATTAAAGGGAAAATATCAGAATTTTTATTGACGATTATAGTTTTATTTCACACAAATTGCCAAAGCTTAGTTTTTTTCATCAGCTTTCTTGCTGTCGATCATTTTCCTTTTTTTTCTTCAAGCTTGTCTCTCGCATTAGCTTCTCCTTTCTGTGTTGCGGTGATTATAATCTGAGATAGGCCTACTGATATCAAGGAAGCTTCAGCATGAACTTCCATGTTCCATGTCCATGTGTTCCATGTTGAACGTCAAACTTTGAACAGTCTCGATAGTCTCGCCCAGAATTGACATAGACCAACGAAATTCGGTATTTGGGGTCGTGTCGTAACTATTTCACCCCATTACACATTTTAATGACAACAATCAAACCGTTCGGCGTCCACAGCATGGCCATTTCTTGTTGTTGTTGGGACTCTTTGCCCTCACCTGGAGACCGAACCACTGAACCGATTTTAAAGTTCTGTAGCTTAAAACGTAGGTCTGGACAAGGCCTAGGGCCTTTCGCAGGCAATTTTAACGTAACTACAATATTCTTGACACGGAAAGCCAAATGGGCTAAAAGTTTTGCTCTCACCTAGAGATCGAACCAATG
>JAHWFP010245914.1:0-18525 GCA_023313725.1 Lithobius niger | reverse complement strand
GAGACGACGCGGAATGAGCGAGCGACTCCGCTAGTCTATATATAACATCCTCAGACTCGCGAACCAGATGCTTGAGATGCTTCACTGCCTGACCGCTGCCATATATTTTTGCAGTTTTCTTTTGCCCACAACGTTTGCAGTTATTAACCGATTTTTGTTCTGTCTTTTTGGGTAATATTGGTTAATGATAGCCAACCTCTTTCAAATTTACACTAGCAGTTTGCAACACTTGGGTAAAAAGTTAGAAACGTGATGACCTTGAAGGGACATGTCAAGGTCACTCGTGCAAACGGTCCCCTAGCGACTCGATTGGAGATGATACAAGGAATCGGACGACCCTGGATGTATAATATATTCATTCGCTTCACTCACTCTATTGGCGTCGATCCATGCTTCACACAGTTTAGTGGATTTCTTTCTCAAAACATACGATTTTGCTTGTTTGCACGTTTACTGCAGAAGAAGAGCCAAGGGTGAAAGTAGCACTAAATGAAAGACAGAGCAAAGCGAAAATGAATTGAAAACGTTTAGTTTACGTGGCAATCGCTCTCTTTGCTCGCTCAATTCACACACCTCTATGTTTCAAACCGGAATATTAGAAAACCTTTTAAAATCTGTAGGTCTGCGTTTTCTGTGCATACAGTCACTTGAAGCAAAACTAATTTTAAGTTAGTAGTCTTACAAGTAGTAAGATGCAAAATATGTCGCCCTTTTAGATTTTTTTGGCAACAGTGTTTCTTACTGATAAATTTGCCTGATCAAACTATGTCATGGGCAGTTTTCGGAGCGATTTTTCGCATATTTCAGGGTTAAAAAAATCCAACTTACAGCAATGTAAAAAGACCTATCTGACGTGTAATTTAATTATCTTTCATTAAGCGCTACTCTCATCTTTGTAGGCGCCTTAGTTCAAGTGACGTAGAGGTACACACACGCACATCAATGATAAGAAATATTATACCTATGTCAATGATATAGGTATAATATTTTTATCAAGGATTTTGTTTCAAGAATTCTTAGTATTTCAATTTAATGCACATGGTGGCGTTTAAAACCTCATGATAAAATTCCCTGACTTTTCCAGGTTTTCCAGCCAAATTCTGACATTTCTCCCTGATGGTTTTTTTTTCCATTGAAAGACCATGCAGTACACGACTAGAAAATGTTTTTTCACATTTCACTAAAATCGCTATAACTACAACGCATTGCTTTGCTAAATCAAAAATTAAACTACCTAACTGGAACTGGTCAATAGTAGGAATGCCATAATATTAACAAAACTAGAAACGCATTTAATACGAAACGATCCATATTACTTTCGCCTAAGGAGTTTTTACTGTATCAGAAATGAAGTGAAAAAAACATGATAATTTTAACTGATAAAAGTGAAGGTTTTAGAAGTGAAAAGTGAAATACGAGCTAGCTAATCTTTATGAAAAAGACTTTCCTAAAAATGTTGAAACTCTCTGAATCTCAGTATATGTTTATCAAAATTCCCTGATTTTTCCAGACATGATCAATTCACTGAATTTTCCCGGTTTTCCAGGTAGAACGCCACCTTGATACAGCAACAATGTGATAGGACGCAAATGCGAATTTTTTTTTTCGCTGTCTTTTCCATCTTTTCGAGATTCCAAATTTCCAGAGCCGACTTTACTTAACGTTCAATACATTCTTGGGTTCCTAGGCCCGAAATTACGCATAATAATATTTGTAAATTGGACAGAGGAGTAAGGAGATGAATAGCTAGACACACACAAAGGTCACAGATAACAAGATAGTAGACACGAGACAGGAATGAATTATGGTTCGAAACTCATTTGCAACAGACTGCATTATCTCCATTCAGTTTAGTTAGTGCTTTAATCCCTATCAACTGACAGTTAGTGTAATTACAGCAAAGCTGTAAATTAAACTAATAATAACGATTCGCCAATTACCGCTGTCGATAGGACAATTTAATAAACAACCGTCTGTCTTCCTATTCATTTCAAGCTACCATTCAATACAACCAATGGACCGCCAACATGTTCGTAAATCATACATCCACTCTTAAAGCACTGGGGGCCAATTAAAATACTTTATTGTCACGGACTCCAGTTTTCGTCCACGTAAATTATCTGTTACATTCAACCTCTTTACACTTGGGGTCATCTCTTGCTTCACACGTAAATTTTAAGTTAACAGCGAATACATCATCGGACACATCACTGCTGTATTTGTCTGCATAGTGTTTAATGAACCACGTAACCACATAAATAAGCACTTGTCCTAGACACTTCAAATTTAAATAGATACAGATGCAAACCTATTTAAGTTGCCTTTTGGACTTATACGACAGACTGCGTGAGCAGAGAATCAAACCCAGGACCTTCGAAACCAAAGGCTGAAGTCCAAACGCTGAGCCATACTGACACAGCCAAAAGGAAAGGTCCATAGGCAGCATTTAACACGTGCATACATGCATATAAACATACACTTTTCAATCGCCACTGGAGGGACGCTTATTGGAAAGTGAATGTTGTATGCACGTGTTAAATGCTGCCTGTGGACGTTTCCTTTTGGCCGTGTCTGTATGGCTCAGCGGTAGGATCTCGGCCTTTGGTTTCAATGGTCGTGGGTTTGATTTCCCGTTCAGGCAGTCTGACATATCCAAAAGGCAACGTAATAGGTTTGCATCTTTATTTATTTAACTCTTGTTGAGCCTGTGGCTTTCCGTCTTTAATCCTTATTTCACATTTAAGTGTTCCATTCGTTTCACTTGGAGTGTGGTGCAGCAAATAAACGTCCCTCCAGTGGCGATTGGAAAAAGTGTTGTTTATATGTATACTAGCATCGTACCCGGCTTCGCCCGGGGATTTGTTTGACCCATGGTTGTTTCCCAGCATTTGCTCGGTGCTGCCTGATCGTTCACTGCAACAGTCAATGGCATTCCCCGTTCAGGCCCCTCCCCACTCCCAGTAGCGTGCGAAAAATAACTGTCCTTCGTACATGACATCATTTAAGATATGCCTTTGCGATGACCGCGCAGAGCAAATTGTTAGTCGAGGTAACAATGTGCCAATTTCAACTTCTTTTCAGGGCAACAACGTCCCAGTTTCAGCTTCAAGCCAAAGAATTGACACACTCGCATGTTTCCATTGTTCCCCTTCCGGGGGTCGTGGTTGCGGTTGCTTCATTTCTGCTAAGAGACTTTGGTTTATAATGTATAGAAAAAGAAGATATGCACGTGTTAAGTGCTGCCTATGAACGTTTCCTTTTGGCCGTGTCTGTATGGCTCAGTGGTAGGATCTCAGCCTTTGATTTCAAAGGTCGTGGGTTTGATTTCCCGCTCAGGCAGTCTGACATATCCAAAAGGCAACGTAAATAGGTTTGCATCTTCATTTATTTAACACTTGTTGAGCCTTCGGCTTTCCGTTTTTAACACTTCAAATTTGGTGTGCACCCAGCTAGATGCATCACCTCGGCACCCCTACAGTTTCAGACCTCTACACGTATCAACTCTGCCGTTATCTATTAAAAAAAAAAACTCCGTACGCATACAATTTGAAACCGAACATGTTTGAAAGCATCTAGAATTAACGCCGAAACTATTTTCTTTTTTACCACTATTGATCATCATGTGTGCTTCGCTTCCTTGCTCCACAGCCGCCACAAAACGCTCAACTGGATGACGTAATGATACTGACACAAAAATCTTAAGGGACTCTCGCTTAAAGGATCAGCAAGGGAGCAACAGTTTTATTTGTATACCAAGCTAATTCCGTGTGGGATACACTACAATCACAGTACCGTAATCACCCATTAACAGCCCTGGCAAAGCTATAAACCCCCTAAAATACTTTAAGGTCAGAAATCGTCAAATTACTTGGGGAGTGGGGGGTGCTGTAACTAGATAATTTCACGATTTCTGATCTTAAAGCGATTAAGATCATATTTTTCTAGTAGAATTTGACTAAAAGCTTCACACATTCAAAAAAATCTATGTTTTATCCTTTTACATCTCAGTTTTTCTGCACCAAGATTAACTAAAAGCTTCATACGTAAAGAAAACTAAGTAAACTAATAAACTTAAATTCCTGAATAAAAGAGAATAAAGGTACTGCGTTAATGCTAGACCGAACCCAGATCACATAAGTGAATGATCACACAAACGCCAAATTTTTTTGCGATGGAGTTAAGCCTAAACCACCTTCCCGGACAGAAGTAAGATTGGTAAAATGAATTATAACTTTGTTACGGTCCACCCCCATTTTTAATCGGATTAGTTTTAAATGCCCATGGGCATTTAATATGCTACTGACGGTATTGCCATAGAATATATTCTAGGAGCGACACTTAATGCACATTTACAGGAACGAGTTGAGTAGCGGTAAGTGGCTACACTTTATGGAAAATTGAGAATATTGGAGGAAAGTATATATATCCCTTTAACCTTTGGGATGCTTTTCACCATTTGAGTCACATCAATAAAGGGGATGGAAAGCCAAATCGCCTCTATTAAATGTCAGACTGCCTGAGTGGGAATTGGACCTTGGAAATTTGAGACCAACGGCCGAAGCCCTACAGCCGTGTCAGCATGGCTTAGCAGTGTGGCTTTGGCCTTGGTCTCAACGGTCAAGGGTTCAATTACAATTCTTGCTCAGTTAGTCTAACATTTAAGCCCAAAAGTAAACTGAAATACGTTTGCATCTGTATTTCTTTTGAGTAACATCCTTTAATGTGGTTATTTTTATGATTTCACGTTATCAGTCGTTTTGTTGTCCATGTTTTTCAAGGTGCTGTATGTGAACCCTTGAGTGTGATTGCTCATCAGGGGGACAGACTACGGGTGATTGCATAACAGTGCATAACAAGGGTGGACTTCGGGCACACGCGAGTTACTGAGACGCATGGAACTTATCCAAACACGTTAAAATTAAAATTTTGTAAAGCCAATGTTACTGTCAAGGGCTGAAAAAGAAGTGGGCCAGCCGGTTTGCGCACCAATTTTACCGAATATCTTTTCACCGACATTTAAACTCTATTATACCTTTTTAACAAAAGAAATATCCCCATTTTGCCCAAAAATATTAAGTGAAAATATCACTAGACTTTGCCAAAGTAATGGCCTGCCGCATGAGAGTCGACCCGATTCTGCTAAAATAACTAACGTGAACAGCAAAAGGACAAATTTTTGTCTGATGAAGAAATTTGAAATAAATTTCACAAGAACGAGAAGGTGAATATGCATGAGAGATAAATCAAAGAGGAACTTCAAGAATGATATCATTATAAGCTCTGATATGCCAGGCAGTTCGTTTCATAATACATGAAAAGGAATGGGTATGATGCCAACCACAATTATTATTGTATTAGACTTTTGGATGCTAACATACATACTTCAAATCTGATAAGGTGTCAAGTTGTACGCGTTGCACCAGAGGTTTTCAACAGTGTGTCACGGAACCTCCAGATTCCAAAAACGAAGTCTTGGGTTGCCATGAAACTGAGCATTAAAAATAAATAACGACTAAAAAAGAAAAAAAAAGAAAAATTGTGCAAGTTTACCCTCTTTACATGGTTGTCCTTCCCCCATTCAGAAAACTGCCAAAACGAACCAGGAATATGTCATTGTCCTGCCAATGTTTGAGAAGTTAACCATCCCCCAGTCCTTTCTTGACGTTTATAACTACTACAGTAGGCAACTCAAAGGGTACCTTGGGATGAAAATGGTTGAGCTAGCTACACTCTCTGTGCTAGGCCGGCACACAAAAAAAAGCAACTATAGGAGCTGCTTTTTAAATACACACAACTATGAGTTTTTGCTGTCATTAACTGACCTGCCTGTCAAAATTCTTCTGTGTGACGTATACAATTACGCACATTATGCCATTCCCTTTTTTACTTTATTGGAAATTAATACATTACAAAGTTGTTACACTCCATACAAGATGTCAAGACGATGTAATGGCTAGCAGGCAGCGTGTAGCAAAGCCGTTTACGAGTTCAGCGCCTCCAATTTGTCAGCCAGTCATTTTTCAATAGAGCCGGCGTCAACGAGGTGGCGGTTGAATTTTTCACCCTCATCGACCTGCAAACCAACCGCCCATCCAACCTACACCGCAGAAGCCAACTTTTTAAGTTGATCATGAAAGTCGACCGAACAATATCCATCAATGATTTGGTCGACTATAATATAGCAAGTCAGGCTTGCGACGGTTTTGCAATGGAGGACCAAGGAGCTATGAAATATCATGAGCGCTGGCGATAATTTGTCACGCGTGTCAAGTAGTAGTATGGGGGGATTTTTGCTAACACATGAGGTCTCCCTGAAGAGCTATTAGTCATCGCCTTGTTGTGACAAACTCCTATAGCACCAACCCAACAACCGCGCCGAAACCCGCACTGCCACAGTCCCAACAGCGCCCCAATTCTGACTGAGATGTGTGGTGCTCATAATTTTCTTGTCGAGGAAGGAGGCTGAAAAAAAATCTGATAAATGGCTGACAAAGTTGGGCAATGAAGTTTGACTAGTTGTGCTCCGACCTCCAGCACTTGTCTTAAATACAAACCCTTCCAAATGTTATGCAGCCGGCAGGCAAGCTCGGCCTCCACCTTCGTACGAACATATCAATACGGAAAAATGATCGAGGAGGAAAAAAAGGGGCATCAATCACACCCAACTTTTCCTGTCGAAGCCAGAGGTGGTGGACCGACTCCTTTTTGAATTGCTAAAGAGCTTTTTATCAAAATCCCTTGTTTTCAACAAGTCAACCGGCCTCACCCTAGCGAAGCACCAGTTCGTGGCTGGCTGGGTGGTTCTCTCTCTCTCGGCACACGTCACGTTCAAAAATTCTTCGGGTTTCTGGAAGCAGCTGCACGGCTTTGAAAATGTATAATTTCTGCCAAACCTGTCGTTACAACTTTTGACATTTGGAGCTCTTGAAACTTATTTGAATCAAACGTGATTTACGACTCAAAGTGGACTTTTGTACGAATAAAAACGCCGCAAATGAAACTTTCAACTAAGTTTGCTGTACTCAACGGGCTGTTAAAAAGTGAAATACAACAGGCCACATTACATTGGAATTCAGGTACGTACTTTACATGTGTATTTTCCAATATGGGCCTAAACACTGCCAAACCAAAAAAAAAAATAAATAAATAAATAAAAAAAAATTCCAAGCACTTTAATACACAGTTCAGATGGATTTCCAAGTTTTCCACGTTTTCAAAAAGAAGCTTGTTTTATTTTTTTTTTAAGTTGACCTGACTGACATTTTCGCCCCGTTGTCATTTTCCCCGAGATTTCCAGTTTTTTTTTCATGCTTTCCATGTTTTTATCTAAACCTCATGCAACCTAAACAAAGAAACGGAGCGTTGTTGCATCATTGTTAGTGACTTGAACCTATTTCAACGTTGTAACAAGGGCGCCAAACTTTACACGGCAGACTATTTCAGTTTTAACTGCTGACGAAACTGAACTGACGAAATGATAAAACATAGCTTCCTCGTAACCTGAACTCAAAAAGGAACCCAAACATCAACAGTGGAATACGTCAGTAGAAAAAGAATTATGACTTCATGTTGGACCAAATTTCAGGACATTTTCAGCACATTTATTCGAATTTTCAAAATAATTTTAACTACATTTTAGTCTTGAGCATTACTTATGCAGATTATAAAATGTACATAAAGTTATACAATGTCATTTTTATTTAGGTTGCACGTAAACTGAGTAATTGCTTTTTTTTAATTTTAATATTGTGTGTGGGAATTAAAACAGGCATAGTTTACATTGCATTATACATAATTTTTTCACCTTTCGTATTCAAAGACGTCAGAAATTAGCCGTATGTAAAGTAGAAGGCTTTTATGGTTCGACTAGCTGTTTATCTGCCTAAAATGACGGAAATGTAGAGGCTATACCTACTACCCATCTGTCTACCAGTATTCTGAAAAAAATATTGATTGTGGGGTATGAAAACTGAATCTCCCGAGTTATCCATGCTAGTGTTGTGAAGGTAAATATTTGTTTTCCCAAACAGATAAAATGCATGTTAAAGATGTAGAGCTGCAAAAAAATTTGCGAATTACTTAAAAATACGAACTTCGTGTAAAACAACAAATTTTACTGTTTAAAATTAAATACACTAATGTAACGGTTTTTAACGTTTTTATATTTAGGAGTCTTTAAAAAGCCTATTAAGTATAAATCATTATTACTGTTGAACAATTATTGCATAATCAAGTAAGTACCTAATCACTTTAAGACCTCCCGCCAAACCGTAATTCGTTTTCAGCATTAACCCCTTTCCAATTCAGAAATACACCCATAGGTATGGTTTTTTTTTAACGTTCCATGTGTATGTAAGTCGATTTGATATCCTATCCTCTTGGCTCAGAAACCAAGCCTTAACAATTCAGCTGTGCTTTGCTCGCTTCACCTCAGGTTTCACAAAACAGTCACGAATCTTGCTGTTTGTTGCTGAGCTTTAAAAGATTTTGTTTTCTTGCATAGGTGTACGGTCAAGCGTGGAAGGGCCAAACATCAGTAGAGCAGAAATCCTATTACAAAGATCCATGAGTGGGTGTAGTCATAGAAGTTGATTGTGTTTTGGTAGATACGCAACTTGACTAAACCGGAAGTTTAAGAGCGCGGCGTCAAAGGACGTGCCGCCACGCCAATCGGCACTCGCGGCCGCGCGATCGGAAATTTACACCCAACGCACTAGGTTTAATCCCTCTAAACCATCTTTCAACATGGCGGAGAAAGCAGACGACACCTAGTATAACGCGGTACTAAACTGGTATAACGGTACTTATTCAATTTTTCTGCTGCTACGACATTTTAACTTGGTTAAACTTACTGTTGTCACAAGAAGATGACTCATTCTACACCGGTTTTCTTGCAAATATCATGCATTCATAAGCACCCCGTCTCGTGTTACAAAAATACGATATTTACTTCCCCAACAATTGGCGTTAAGGTTTCGTTCGACTGTCAAACTTTGTTACAAAACAGAATGGCACGTAACGCTTGGCAATATAACAATCTCTTATCTTACCTACGTTTGATACATCATAAACAATGTAGTACAGGGCGTATTTCACAGAAAATTCCACCGCCTACGAGCGGATCAACCGCGAATACCCTCATGGCGGCTTGGTCAGGCGGAAGTAGCAGACGCGCTTTGTATTCTGGGTACATTTGTGAGTCACGCTTGCCATCGAAGACTACGCACTTCGGCTATGCATTTGAGCTGGGAGTTGCTTATCCATTCAAACACAATCAACTCCTATGGTGTAGTTTACCGTGTTTCAAGTTTGAGTTCAGTCAGGATATAAATATTTCAAAGGTATCCCAGTGTAGCAATCCCCACATGGGTACCCTTGCTCAGATTCTAAATTTTTAGCGTTGCAATATATTTTACTGCATTGGCAATAAAAGTTTTTATTTTGTTACAGTTTTTAAAGGTCGGAAACGTTTCGTCATGCATTTTTATAGATGGAAATAAGCCAACAGCAAAGCATATACAAGAAAATAGGCAGAGCCATTAAGTCATTTTGACGAGTTCAAGTGTCATTAGAGTGACGTGTTTTGGATCAATATCATACCGCTTTTATCCACATGACCACTTATCCACTGGCAATACCGATAAAGGCAGTACGGCAGTGATTTGGAGAAGGACTCGTTTGCCGGTTCAACAAGTTACATCAATCGTACGAAACAAAAATAATAGCATGTAGATACTGCAATAAATTACTTCTAAGTTTGCTGTTGGCATGTTTGTGATTAACTTTGTGTTATTGACGATTTGTGCGTAATTTATTTGTAGTTTTCAAGATATAATGGCAACATTGGAATACGGTCTTATCTGTTAAGTATATTAGTATGCAACGGAATAAATATATCCACTTACTTTCTGACTTGGACTGTCTTTTGAGGATTTCTTGATTACCCTGCAAAAAAAAGAAGTTTTTGTCATTTCAACTTTAACATTCACAATAAGTAAAGGGCACCCAACACTACCCTCCAAAACAACAAATCCACACTAGCAAAACTTGCAACTATTGGAGACAAGTTTACTGCTTGTAACTTGGCCACAACGACAGTAATGACACCGATGACGTTGCAATGACATTGCTCCTGTGAGAGTCTATTCAACCAAGATCCATGGTTGAATACTTCGCGCGCGTTCAACAAATCAAACACCTTGCTCGACTGACGCCCGGACGTCAGATGCGACTGCCCAGTGGGCCACTTTTGGAGCAGTTAAATTAAATTGGTTGTTGAATATGTGACAACTCCAAAGATTCATCAGTCGCGGCTAGAGGTAACGTCAACTGACACTACTGGCAAGCTCTGTTGTATTTAGTTCATTGCGCATTGGAAGTACCAAACTGTCTCCAACAGTCGCAGTTTTTGCGAGTTTGGATAATAGTTGTGGAAGGAAAGGTTTTGCATTTTTCTTAATCTATTTGGTTTTTAAGTTATGCAACAGGCTATTTTCATAGGCCTGGAATAAGAATCTACTCGTTCTTAACGATTTTGTTTTCTTTTGCGCTCTGATTACACAGGTAAGTAGAGGAATTGTGACAGGGTGGCTTTATATTCAGACTCTAAAAGTTGTATGTACTATCTGCATCGTGGTGATCGGAATCATCATAACCTTGCCATGGCTGCCGCACAGGTTCATCAACTTAGATCCTTCTTCCACAATTCTGTTTCCAGTAGGTTTTCTTTGACTACGTACCGACTCCAAATATTGGTTTTTGTCACTATGTTGGGCTATTTTCCCCCGACAAGAAGCCTCATGTCATCGTTTTGATTACCCCCGCATATCCTCCTGTCCTGCTGGTATTTTACACCTGCGGGACAGTGTTTATGAGAAGGTAATGTCGGCAAAGTGTTTCCAAGACAATCATTCTCATCATTTTAACGAGCTAAGATCGGTGACGCCAAGGCACGTTCCTGTGTTGAATTTTTGTACTAATGCTGGGTTGTGCTTTGTTGTCATCTTTCCTCTGTGAATTTATTTTCATTTTCACTTCATTGGTCATTGGGACACGGGGGACGGCCTTTTCAAAATTTAAGAACTTGGGTCCAAATCTCGAATCCTCTTCCAGAACTTCCTCGTCAACGACGTCATAATCGACAGCCACAAATATTTCTTTACTTTCGTTCTCATACCACCAGAAATATGTGCCTGACCATTAATAGTTTGATATGTTTAATAAATCAAAACCTTCTTTGGGCTCATAATTTGGCGGGAATCTAGGTTCTTCAGGTTTTTTATTTTCTTTCCTAGTTGGCCGATTTTCCCTTTCTGATACATCCTTCTCCATGAGGAACAGACCGCGGTTTTAGACCAGGGCGCTAAACAGTCCGCTCTTGTCAAACAGGAAAACTACAACCAGAGATTCCCCAGTGTGGCCTTGCTAGGTCACATTGTACTTCTAACAGTACTCCCCTGCATGCGCGGGCACTCAATGTTAGGTTTGTCTTCTTCGAGTAACCACTTAAAGATGAAAAACAATATTTTGCCAGCACCTCAGCCAGGGCCGGCCAAAAATTGTTTCTTTTGTCTACGAAAACATACATAACCTGTGAATTTTTGCATTCGTTCCTCGCAATGCTGTGCTTCCCTGGAGGTTTTTCGGTTCCTTGTGAGCTGCCAGCTGCGTAACCCATTTGCGCATGCACGGGTGCTGCAGTCCTCCTCTATAAAAGCAATTTAGCGCGAAAGACAGGTCATCATTTTTCCCCCGATTTCGTCTGGCGGTGACTTAAGAGGGGAGGTAGGGTGGATTTGGTTATGTATGTTTTCCTAGGCAACAGAAACAATTTTCAGCCAGCCCGGCCAGAGACCTTCAGGTTCATCGCCTGTGATTTTTGATAACGCTGGAATGACAAATGGTTTAGTTGGTTCGCAGGGTTTTGGGGTTTTTGCCCGAACATCAGTTCTTGGCGTTAGGAATACAGACAAGTTATCTGGTTCGAAGACGCAGTAGCTGGATCCGCTGATACGGCTTGAATTTCGCTGCAGCGACGACTTGCTGCAAGGGTAATTAGAAAAACTCCAAAATACCAGTATTACCTGGTTGATTTTGGTTTCTATTGCCTGCTGAAAATATACATTATCTTTTTTATAGCATTCTCCTTCTCAAAATGCTGTTCTATCTTACAGAATTAAATCGTAGATGTCCTTCCGGTTCGCTACCTACTGCGCAGCCTCCATCATATAAAAGCCGAAGCGGAGTGGTAAGCTCACCTTTTTGGACCTGTATTGTGCCCAAATGGTGACAAGAGGGGAGGAGGGCAGGACCAAGGTAATGTATATTTTTAACAGGCAATAGAAACCAAAATCAACCAGGTAATACTGGTATTTTGGAGTTTCTAGTTGCCTTGAAAATATAAATTACCTTTTTTATAGCAATCCCATAGACTTTGTCAAGGCGGCGGACGCCATTTGACTCAAGTTCCCTCAGGTAGTGACCGGTTCTCTTCACAGAAAATTCAGTGTGTAAAAGGGGTTAAAGTATACGTCGGGCAGCAACAAATGGCCCAATACGGTAAAGTCCCTCAGCTTGATGGGACACGTCCCGGAGATAATGGGACGTGAAGACCGTGGGATGTCTCCATGAGGCTGCTTCCATTATTTCCGTGATGGGGATGTTGCTGTAATGAGCCCAGGATGTGGAAATTGCACGAAGTTTGTGGGCTGTTACTCTGATGCCTTCAGAGACAAAGTTTATATCAAGTGCCTCGTAGGCTTGGACGACGACACTTACAATCCAGGTGGCGATCATGTGAGTTGAAGTGGTTCCAACTTTATTACCAAAATGGAGGAAGAGTTGAGAACATCCTCGGCGGATGGGCTTGGACGCCTTAAGTTAAAATCGTATTATCTGGACAGGGCAAAGGGCTTGTTCCTCTTCATCCCCTAGGATGGAGGATAGGGACGGAATGATGAAGGGATGAGTCCTTTCATCGGGCTTCTGAGTTTTAGCACGGAATGATGCTCGTGGAGTTAGCATTACACCGGTGTAACCAGGCAGGTAAAAACAGTCTCTTTCTGTGGCAGAGAGGCCCTGTAATTCGCTGCAGCTACTTTTCTCGTAAGTTGCCTGAGCTAAGATGAGTGCGTGGGTTCATAGGGTGGAGCCATGAGAGCTGCAAGGACGATGGACAGGTCTCAATCCGGAAATTGTCGTGAAATGCACGAACGATCCAGGTGAAAAGAATGAATTAAGGATGAGATCCTGTAATATGTTAGGATATTTGTGTTACCAGCCGCCTTAAAGACATCATTTAGGGCAGAACGGTATAATATGATGGTGGAGCCTCTGAGTCCACTCTTGAACAGAGTTGTGAGAAATCGGAGGAGGTCTTGCATAGGGGGATGGATCGGATCAACTTGTTCCGAGATTCACCAATAAAGCCATCGTTTCCAGTGACTGTCGTAAATTTTGTTGGTAGTGGATCAGACGGCTCATGATGCGATGCGAGTGGCCTCGTCCTCAAGAATGCCAGGTGCTTGGAGGAGCTGGATGATAGTAACCACCAGTGAAGTCGTAGTGCTTGGTGGTTCGGGTGAAGGACCGTTTCACCGCACTGGGACAGGAGGTCCGGACGGCTCGGTAGTTGGCGAGGAGAGTCGATGAGGAGGCTGAGCAGTAGTGGGAACCAGGCTGCCACTGGCCAATTCGGTGCTATTAAAAGGAACCGTCCGTGTGAATTAATGATTTTGCGTAGAACAAGAGGGAGAAAGCGAGGAGGAGGGAAGGCATATGCGTAAAGGTGATCCCAATTCAGTGTCAATGCGTCCACTGCCCAGGCACGAGGATCCGGGAAGAGGCTGACGAATAGGGGAAGGCTGGCATTGTAACTCGTGGCGAAGAGGTCGACCATTGGGCGATCCCACAGGTGGAACAGGTCGGAGCAGATGGTTGAATATAGCAACCATTCGCTGGACGGCGGACCTCGGCGAGAGAGGTAATCACATTTACATTCAATTACAGGCAATTACATTCAGTGACCCTGGGATATGGAGTGGGAGGAAACAGACACGGAGTTGAATGCATAGTTGAAAGATTTGGGAGGTTACATGATGGAGGGACAGAGAGCGTGTCACATCCCCCCCCCCTTCCGCAGGTAGGTGACAGCAGTCGTGTTGTCCGTGTGGACTTGTACTGTTCGTCTGCTACATAGTCCTGAAAATGGCGAAGGCCGAGAACGACTGCCAATAGTTCTAATTGATTGATGTGGAACGTTGTCTCAATCGGCCAACTGCCGGAGATGGTAAGGTTGTCGATGTGAGCACCCCAATCTGTTTGAGATGCGTCCGTGAAAAGATGGACTTGCGGGAGAGGCTCGCGAGGAGGAACCGTGGCTGGTTGAGGACGTTCGTCCGCCACATGAAAGTTTCGGTAGGAAAGGAGGGACCGAGAGGCTGGGACGGCAGAGTTAGAGCAAGTTGAGGATCGTCCCAAAGGCTGGAAAGGTAGTGGTGGAACAGACGTGCCATCCACCTGCCGTTAGGGACGAGGTCTGTGGGGGAGTCGGTGATTCAAATGGTGGATGCGAGAGCTTGGAACGAGTGGAGAGGCATGCGGATGATGGCATCAGCGGAACGTAGGTGACCTATGCGTTCTAGAGACGGCATAACTGATGCTTTCTTGAGGTCGAAGAATACTCCTAGGAACACGAAGGATTGGGCGGGTTGGAGGCGGGATTTCCAAAAGTTTATTCCTAGACCTAGGTGATGAAAAAGAAACACGACGTCGTGCAAATTGTTGGAGAGTGTTGACGGGTTGGGATGGGGTAGGAGACAGTCATAGCAGAAAACGAAATAGGTGGCGGACAGACGCATGAAGCGGAATGTGAAGGTATGCGTCCGCAAGGTCTGGTGACACTGTCCAATCGCTGGGTTGTAATGAATCTCGGATGGAAGAGATTGTTTCCATTTGAAAGTGAGAATTGAGGATGAACTGATTCAGTGGCTTTAAGTTGAAAATCGGGTGCGTCCCGCCAGATTTTTTGTTGCACAGAAAGATGCTGCTGTAAAAGCCAGGAGTGAATGGTGGCAGCACTATACGAATGGCTTGCTTGTGAAGCAGTGATGTTATTTCCGTCCGGAGCGAGACAGGAGCCGCTGTTTCCAGCTCCCAAGGCGGATCTTGCACAGGAGGTTTGCTTACGAATTTTGGCTTGAAGGCATGTAAAATAATTGAAAGGATGACCGGATCGGACGTCACTTTTTACCAAGCTTCGGCGTAAAATCGAAGACGTCTTCCAACTTCTTGTGGGGGAGACGGTATGTCAATAGTTGTCACGTCCCCTGTTGCGAGAATGGGAGGAGCATTGGCGTCTGTCAGGAGTGGATGATCGACCCAGGGAACGACTACGTCCGCGTCCCTGGGAACGGGATAGAAAGGGCAACGTGGAACGTGGTGGTGGAAGCGGAGCAGGGTCAGGTGTTTTCGTGGCCTTCCAATCGTCCTTAGGTTGCTCAGACTTGGAGGACGGAGCGGACCATTGTCGGCAATTCTGGCCATTCTTGTTATAACGAGGCTTGTGGGAGATGTCAAGGTGAGGAGCCACTTTAAGGATCAATCCGCGGAATAGCAATTCGGACTCGTGAATGGGCTGGTTCCGGAGGAGATGGCGAGTAGAATCATGGAGATTGGATGCAGTGTTTAGAGCAATCTCTCGTAGAAGGAGCGTGGAGTTGAAGAGGGCACGCGTAAACCAATTCATAGCGTGGTAGTTGGCAAAGCAGCTCTTCCGAAAGACTTGATTGATGAGAAACGCTAGTTGGCGGGTATCCTCAGGAGGAGGATCGGTGTACAGCCTTTCACATAGTGCGTTTGCTGCTGTGCTGAGGACGTCTGCTTGGTACGCAGCAGGAAGACCAAGGCGGAGGATGCGATCGTTGTCACGTAGGACGAAAAAACAGGAACTGCTGCACGTTTAGCAAGATAGAGGGCAGATCAGAAGTCAAGTTTTGTATCAGCAGTGAGGAATTCTGACTGAAGATAAGTGTCAAAGTTCCTGGGATTGGTTGTCCCCGCACCAATGGGACGGAAGAAGTAGCTTTCTCGGCCCGGACGAGGAGGAGGTGGATCCTTGTCTAATTCAAGAGGTGTCCCGTTACCGAGAAGGACGCTGCCGGTTCTGAGTAAAGTCGTGAGAAGAGTAGTCGATTGTCCTAGTAATGGTGGTTGGTGTGGAGTTGATCACGCAGTTCAAAACCGAAACCGGGTGCAATACCTCGGTTCGTGGATACTGAGTCGGAGGAGGACGACGGTTTGTATAAAAAGCAATCTGGAATGATCCCTTCGACTGTCTTTAGTAGCTCCGGAAGTGGAATCTCAGAAGGATCTGGGTCCCCTTGGAACGGTGGGCCAGGTTTACCTGAAAGGGATGGGTCTGGTGAGTAATAAGAATCAAAGTCCATGTCCGTAGGAGGGACTTGAGGAGGTAACTGAACGGACGAGATGGGACGCGGTGGATTGTCCGGGACGGCAGAAGGACCAGCGTCCTCAAAGGAAGGCTTGTGGCGTTTAGGGATGGAAGCAAGCCAAGCTCAAGGGTCGAATTTATAAATTTTGATCCAGGTGCAAATTTGCACCCCAAATCGGTTGCTGGGGTGCAAAACATGTCTTTGGAGTGCAAAACCAAAATGTAAACCAACAATGTGGTCTCCTAGTTTATAGCCATAGAAAATTCTAACATTCAGCATCTCAATAATACGTACTGTTTTCCTGCATTTTGCTTAAAACTGACTTAATTTCGCTATTCAACTGGAAAATCTATACACATAGTTTAATCAAAAGTAGTAAAAAATGAAGTTTAACTTCTTTGAAAGGAATGGTGCTACAGGAAATCAAATTCCAAGCTGTATAAAATGCCGCAAACCGCAAGTCTGTAGCTTGTGCGGTTCAAAAGTTATGGAAAATTTAACTTTGGTATGCAATTTTGCACTCCACGACTTGCTTCTGGAGTGCAAAGTGCGATTTTGGAGTGCAATTTGCCCCTGTGCATCCGAATATTTCGACCCCCGCAAGCTGTAGTATGATCGGAGACTGGTGCTTTCCATTTAAAAGTTTGAAGTGAGGAGTCAACGACAGCATGAACTTGGGATGGAGTGAGTAGTTCACTAGTTCGGATGAATGCGAGGATAAATCCAGAGGAGTGAGTTGCGGTCACACAGAGGAAGCCAGCTTGGCAGCAACTTTCCGGGCTTTAAGCTGAAGCTTTATGCAGGCAGACGATTCTTTTGTACGTGAGAGTTAATCGGAAAGGGAAAGTAGGTCACCTATTGGCGGAGGCTGACTGCAGGGGATCGGGGATGTAGCTGCAGTATCACAAAGAACAGGGACGGAAGGCTCCGAAAAAAAAGGATTGGGCGGTGGACGCGAATACTCTAAAGAATCCTGGTCCGCAGTGAGTTGAAGAATTTCCACGTTATCCGCAACCGGTGGGACCGGAGGAGACATGGAACGAGGAGTGCGGGATGAGGAGCCATCCCGTTGCGTTCATTTTGGCACGAGGCATGAGGACAGCGTTACTGGCGGATGGGGTAGGACGCAGCAGATCGGGGCGCATAGCGGGAACGAAGTGAACAGCTCGGTGGCGTAGAGAAGGATAGGTGAGCTTACCGCTCCGGCTTTTATATGATGGAAGCTGCGCAAAAACCTGTGCAGTACGTAGCAAACCGGAAGGACATCTCCGATTTAATTCTCTAAGATAGAACAGCATTTTGAGAAGGAGAATGTTATAAAAAAGGTAATGTAAATTTTCAAGACAACTAAAAACTGTCTTTTGTGTGAGGATGTTCACGGGGCAGTTTTGCACCATTGTGTCGTGAGGTAGTTTCATTAATGATTGAAGGACAATGGAAAGGTCCCAATCGGGGAATATGCGGGGGGTTGCAGGTCTTTCCATTTCAAATGCTTTGAGTAGGGGGGAGAAGCGGTAGTCGTCGAGAAGGCTGTTGCTGCCTGAAGCCTTGAAAACGGAGTTCAGTGCTGACCGGTAAACAAGAATTATTGATCCCTCAATCCTTCCTTGGAGAGGTTGTTGAGGAATCTCAGTAAGACCAGTAGAGGGTGGGTTGACAGGATTGACTTGCCCTCTATCACACCAATGAAACCATTTTGATCAGTGGCTGTTGTAGAGTCTGTTGGTTGAATCTGTGATGGCTTTGCTGGCAATGCGAGTTGCTTGCTCTTCATGAATTCCAGCCTTTTTGATGAGTTTGATGATAGTAGCCAACCATGAAGGTTTAATGTGCTGGTGTTTGGGTGAAGCTTGGTTACCTTCTGTTGTGATAACAGATCCTGTATTTGACGAAGACTTCTTGGAGTTTCAACTATGAGACCTAGAAGTTGAGGGAACCATGCTGCTGATGGCAAGTTTGGAGCGATCAGTAGGAATACGCCTTGAGACTGAGTTACCTTTTCTAGGACCTGAGGGAGCAGCATGAACGGAGGGAACAGGTACGCATAGAGGTTCATCCAAGGGAAGCTCAGTTC
>JAHWFP010245913.1:6376-27592 GCA_023313725.1 Lithobius niger | reverse complement strand
TCCGTAATAGTACATATTTAGACTTCTTATAAAATTACAACTGTAAGTAAAAAAAAAAAAAAATCATACTGGCGCGTAATAAATTGCTAGGATACGTTAGACTTAAAGACGCAGCCGAGCTTCGCCAGTGATAGCGGCTTCTACGTGTGACTGCAATTGTTGCTAGGTTATGCAAACGATCGACGTAGTGCGTATTTTGAAAGTTAGAAAGCCTTTCGGATTGTTTTTGGTAGGAAAATACCTACTTTTATTTGAAAGGAATACAATAAACGTATCGTAACATGTCGACATTTTAAGGTGTGAAGCGAGTGACGCCTGGAAGCGTATGAACTGTAGATAGTGCTGGTCGTGTTTTGCATTACGACCAATGTGGAAGATCATTGGGTTTGAGGAAAATTAGATCACGCAGGGGCAATAGCAAAATCCAACTATACTTATTCTGTGTCAAAACACTCAGATGACACTAATCACACAGTGGATGTTGCTGGATCCTTTGTGATATACAGGGAACAAGTCGAAAAATTACGAACCCAGTTGGAAGCATACCTGATTACTGTAAATAAAGAACGTGCTCTTAACATTGTAAAAAATTTCAACCATATGCAGAAATGGCAGGAGGAGTTTAAAGAGTTCCCAGCAAACAAAATTTAAAGTATAAAAAAACGTTTTTACAGAATGTAAAGATCCATGGTCGTTTGGGTGTATCCAATATGGCGTGTGTATCAAGGCCAGGCTTTTGTCAGCTCATCATTGTCATTTTTAATGTGTTTTTTTTTAAATAGTTGTAAGTATTAACCTTTTGTGTGAGTTGCAGGTTTGATTTCGGGAGCTCATTTTACGCATTGTTGTTGTTTGTATGTACCTTAGGTGACCAAGGAAAATATGTGAAGCGTTTTTCCGAAAATTAAATAGATTTTATGTACATGCATTGTGGTTTAATGCCTGCCAGGAGGCTACTGAAATTCTGCATCCTCTCCGTAACCACAAAATAATTTGGATTTTGATGAAAGCGACCACAGTAGCTTTAGGAAGCTACTAAAGTATTATCAGTTATAATACCACGAGTGGTTGTATTAAATTGATAATTTGGGTGTTTTAGCACGAAACTCGTTTCCAGTTTTAATTTCCCGAGACCGAAGGTGGAGAGAGGGAAATTTGTTGGAAATGAGTTTAGTGCTAAAACACCCAAATTATTCATTTAATACAAGCACGAGTGAAATTCGGTTGAGAATTTTTGCTTTCTTTTTCCTAACGATTTTCTGAAGGAATTTCGTGTTAGGGATTGGTTTCGATTTACGATCTCGATTTCGATACGAAGTAATTTTGATTTACGGTGATTAGTTATGTAATGTTTACCTTTTATGTTTGGTTGACGATGTTTAACTGTGATTTGGCGTAGCGATACCATCCACCATCGCATTTCATCAACCAACCTGTAATTTCGTTCGCTACGGCATTGGCATTTCATATTAGGCCTAACCTCATTTTTATGTTGTTGATACGCCTAATGAAACGTATCTTAACCGCGAAGCAGCTTCGTGTTACCGGAAAAAACCGACGATTAACGAAGCCGATGTCAATTGCCTAATAAGGGCATAAAATAAAGCAGCATCCTCTAAGTGAGATATACGTACTGTATAGATCTGTGGCTTGTTTGTCAGCGCTCATTGAAAAAAGTTTCGATCTGTATAATTACTGAAGGAGGAGGCCCGCTGTCGGTTTCGCTTTCGATGAGCCGGGGTCTTCCCAGTGTAATCCGACCATGGTCCTCGTTTAGTGAAAAGAAAACGAAAATTCTCACTGTAAATCGGTCGTGATTGGACGAATTTAGTACACAATCAAGAGTGCAAATTTCTGTCAGGGAGGGAAATTCTCTGTGATATTACCATAACCCCGTATGTTGAGGCATTGTACTGTAAAAAAAATCTTCTGTGATTGAGAAAAAAAGGTTACTGTAAAACGCTGGCGACACAATTCAAAACGATGTAGCCCTTATACCGAAATACAGACTAGGTAAGCAGCAGTCACCTTGGCAAACAGCTTTGCAGGAAAGCCGAGCAATAATGAAACCGCCTCTCTGAGAAAGCTCCGCCGCAAATGCTGCCCTGTAAGACTTCAGAGCGTACGCGACAGCATCCATGGGGCGAGCTGCTCGTCGGACGCGAATATCGAATAGTGTCGTAATCGTTGGCCAGGTCGTGTCCCAACACGGCAACGACTGCGTCAAAATTGCGTCATTTTCGACGAGGGTTGCGCGAGTGACGAGCAACTCGTCCCTAGGCTAAGATAGTCGACGTTGTCATATGTGATAGGTTGCTGACCGATATGGTACTTGCAAGGCAACATTTAAGCTAGCTGTCGAACCGTTAAATCACTGTATTACAGAAACCGCGAATCTTTTTTAAATACAGGTGTTCATGAAACCCTACATTAGCAACAATGTTCACTTGTCGCTGTGTACAAGCTCAGCCTCCAATGTGTAGTAGGGTACTGGCAGTACACATTTTGTGTTTTTTTTTTTTTTTTTGGTGTTAGTACGGAGGCTTAGTTGTTGCACAGTAATGTGTATCAGTGCATAGCATCTTCGAAGTGTAGCAAGGGATTGACCATGACTTCTACTTTCGAGGTCAGTTAGTTTCTACACTTCAACAGCATTACAGTTTGGCCGACAATTCGCCACCAAAAAGATGGCGTGTGATACGGATAAGTGAACTGTTTCGAAAAAAAAAAAAGCGGTAGTAATGATTTCAATCACGTGAAGGGAGAATGTACGAAGTATTTCAGTTTTTAGAAAGTATGGTTAAAGGACTAAATTTAAAAAAATGTGGATTCATAATTGTTCTTGTCAAAAAATTTTGTGTACTCTTTCGCTATTGCCTCCCCATTGCTCATATCATGAAATTACTTTACTCTTTGATGTTATTCTGTTGTAGCTGTTTTATTCGGCATACACAAGGTCTCTCTCTAATGACCTTGAGTCGTCGAAATAAACTCTTGAGAATCCTTAACCTTGCTTTTACCAGTTAGGTATTGCAGCGTTGTATTTCCGTTGCAATTGCCTCACGGACCTATAGTTTAAATATGGATAATTTTCCTCCATCACTTGTTACATTCCCAAGCGGACAAAAACATTTTGACAATTGGTCGCAACCGTTCTTCCGTAAACTTCCACCATCATTGTAGTGGCAACGTGATTTAAGACCTAATTTACAGCGTTTAGGCCTAATTTTTACCCACTGTTTTAATTTCGTAAGTGGCAGCTTACCAGGAGAATTTGGTTCTGGAGTAGGCCTATTCATCCATGCAACACGTGGTGTCGAGACTATTTTTAAATGATGCTAATGTGTGCCGTTAACGAAATCCTTTTGTTTCTACAGTGGCGTGTTTTCCTGTAGTGTTTAAATGCGACAATCAGATGTCATGAGTTACGTCGATAAAGCCTATCAGCTATATGGAAGCAGCGATGTATCAATTTAACATGTTGTTTAAAGGGATATACCTCCCAGCGCCATTTTTCTCGATCCTCCGTATCAAGTACGGCCCCAAAGGTCTATTTACTTACCGTTAGTCTTTCCCTTGCTAAAAAACCGTTTTAAAATGTGGCGTCTAGGAGATTTTCTGTTGAATATTGGTAAGTATATTTAAGAACGACCCGTCACTAAATGATGCAATGCCCGCGTACAATAATCATGACGTTTCATCACTGTGTGTACATCTACTAATTTTCTAATAATTACCACGAGATCTACAATCTAATAGACTAATGTGGCAAAAATTAAAATTAATTATCCCAATAGATCGCCGAAGCAAAATTATAAGACATAGTCTAGAAAATTATAAATTGTGATTTTAAAATACAAGAATCTTTCCGGTTTTTGACGACACGATCAATGGGTTCACGGTGGCTGGAATATTAGGCGCAATGCCAAGTGAGACAGTAGCTATGTTTTTCACTGCGAGGACCGTCTCAGTTGACTTTAGCTGTGGTAAATACGCGGATGTGATCGTCGCGTGGGTGTTGTGAGGCAGGCGGAAGGTTATAAGGCAGGCGGTATGTTGCTTTAACTAATTTTTGGTCGCTGTACGTAATGGGCAATGGCGAAAAGCGTTTGTCTCTATTTGGCACTTTTCTAAAGTTGGAAAAAGCGACGGACGAACGGACAAAGTCACTGCCATAATCATCTCAACCGTTTCGGCTGTACAGAAGACTAAAAGCTGACAAGTGTGACACGTCAAACCTTTGCTTATTACGCTAGTGATAGACAGAGTCGGAGAGCACTGCCATTACCATCGACCGTCTTTCTACTTTGTGTTTCTTTTTTCTTTTTTTTTTTTAATATTGTAAACTTGAAAGCCATAATGAAAGTATAGGTATAGCGGGAAGAGATGCATTAGCGTAAGCTGATCGTTCTCGGCGAAGGGCCGCAACATTTGAAACGCCCTCTGGAGCCACGAATCGCTTAATGGTATGAAAGTTGCTCCCCAAGCTCTAACTCTTTCTGCTCCCAGCCGCTTTAGCAAATTAGAAGTCAGCAGAACATAACAAAATTTCACTTCTACCTCACCCCTCACCCTCAAACCCCACCCCGCCCCCCTTCACCCCCTCCCACTCTCTTCCCGGCGTTCGTTGACGGGATGCATAATTGTTTTCCTAGTGCCCCCAAGTGTTATTAAAATTAACGGGGATATTGTTCGTAATTTCTAAGCGGCGCTCGCTTTTGCCTTTCAAGCCGCTCCCAGCGCATTTAAAGTGCGCTTAAAAGCTTGAAAGTTTAGGTAATCCTACTAACGGACTCTGAATGTCTTCAGTAGAGTACATGCGTGTGTATTCGACCAGCTGAGAGAATTCCGTCCATACTTAAACGATTTGAAAGTTTTAACCGTAAGGGCGCGTTTACGCAACAAGTCATTCTCGCTCGCCGAATGCTAGTTGCTAGTCAACCGTTATTTATTTATGATTAGTTTCCCGTTGCTACTAAATTAATGCGGTAATAGGTAACAAATTGTGTGTATTATAAATAACAACACGGATAAAGAACAAAGTGCTACAGTAATTTTAAACATAGCTACAAGATTGTTGTCATTTCACGCTATTTCCAAAATTTGCTATTCTCCCTCAAAGTACAGTTTCTAGCAATGATCAAACGTCGGTAGAATAAATAGCTTCTCGCAGCGAGAATTCAAAATCCAACATAGCGTCCATTTTCGTGGCTGTCAAATCCAAGACAAACCATCGAAACCGGCATACAAAAAAACAGTCCGTCATCTTGTACTGCAGTAAAAATTGTTTTCTTGTTGTCATAAATCGACGCTCAAATGTTGCAAGCATCGTACGCCGTGTCACGAGGCACGAGGAGAAGATTTGCGTCTGCGTCGTTGTTATGGTTACTAATACGCATAGACAACTCGAAAGCCGTATATACTCTGGTAAAGGCGTGAAAAAGCCATCAGATTTAGTACTGATCAAGTAAAAGGTAGTGAGCGAGAAAACTGTCGTTTCGTAAACGCGCCCTGTGTAATACTTGGGAATGAGGACGCAGAGGGTTCCTGTTTTCACGGCCAATGAGATGTGTGCCCCGCTAATCTAGGTGTTTGCGATCAAGCGTCACACAAATTAGGCACGATCTCGGCTGTTATGGGCCTGAATTGTGCCGAACTGTAGTATCGGAAGTTCTCGCAACCGATACCGTTGGTTTTATACTCAGCCCGGATAATAAGTGTGTGTGTATTTGGGGCGGGGGCGTGCATATTGCCCCTTCCTACGTGGCTGCCTTCCACTGTGGTGCACTGGCTGGCAGTTTTCGCCAACTAAAATATACGGGTGCGGACTGTGCAGTATCCCCGCTTACGATTGTTCCAACTGAATGAACGTGGTTTCAAGCGGGTTCGATGATGCAGCGAGTTTCACTCAGGGACGTACCCAGGAATTTTGTTGAGGGGGGGGGGGTTTGCTTTGAGAGCGGATCCTCTTAGGCCTAACAAAACGATTGTTTTCTCCAATCCCTTCTGCTGCCAGGTTGTAAATCGGAAAAGAAAAGACTCCACTTGCTAAAAATGTCAGCAACTAACAAAAATCGGAAAATATTGCGCAGTTTAGGCGTAAAAAAATCTGCTGAAACAGTATTGGCTTCAGTAAGACGTCCTTCTTTTTCCCATCCATGTTTATGCAGTGCCCCTTGTAGCTAGCTAATTTACTGGCTCCAGCATATATATATACATACATAGGTGTCCCAAAAGTCGTAGAACACCCTCACAACTTTTTAAGGGGTTGAAAGAAAATAGTGAAACTCTGGCAATGTAAGTTTGGTTAAAGGATCTACCTTTTCGTACAACCGGGCCTTGAGGGGCTCCCAGGGGCCCCAACTCAGAAATTTTCAATGGAATGAGGGGTAAAGGAATACCTTATTTGAAAGGTCTTCATTAGGCGAGTAAAGTGCCGCAACGATAGCTTCGATACGATGAACCCATCCAAAATGGCAGCCGATCAAACATTAGGAATTTCGTCTGCATCCCTACGTTTTACTCAATCTAAAGACGTCGTAAAGGGAATTGGGAGGGGGGGGGGGGAAGCACTAAGGCTCACACTCTGGGTTTCAAACCGCAAAATTTGTAGGTATGAACCAACTAAACTGAACGAAGCATTTTGCTGCCACCTACGTCTCTTTACGACGTTTTAGGCTGAGTAAGACATAGGGAGAGGAAATTCCTAATGTTTGACCGGCTGCCATTTTGGATGGTCTCATCGTATCGAAGCGATCGTTGGGACACTTTACTCGCCTAATGAAGACCTTTCAGAAATAAGGTAGTACTTTACCCCCATTCCATTGAAAATTTCTGAGCTGGGCCCCCCCCCCAGGAGGGCGGGCGCAATGCCGGTTGTACGGAAAGGTAGATCCTTTAAACAAACTTACATTGCCAGAGTTTCACTATTTTCTTTCAACCCCTTAAAAAGTTGTGAGGGTGTTCTAAGACTTTTGGGACACCCTGTATAATAATATACGCTGCTCTATAGTTGTGTAAAGTTTCAAGCACACAAAATAAACAGCTTCGTTTTACGAACATTATTTGGTCGCTTGAAACCGTACTTTTACGTAAATTCGTGAACGGGCTGCAGTTTGAAAAGAACGGTTTTTGTGGTGTGGTTGTGCGAAGGCCAGTATGAGCAAGTCAGCATAATGTAAAAGTTATACATTGAAACAAAGCTTAACCTTTTCTTCAGAGTTAAAATGAATGTACCCTAAACACGATTTTTTTTTATCGCTGGATACGAGTCTCGCAGGCCAGGCACGCTTAACATTTCGTAACCTCGACTCCGTATTGTTCTCCATAAAGGGGAGAATAAGCCCTTTTTTGATGACGATATTATGTCGTGCGCCTTTCAGAAATACTGAATATGCACATATGAAAGTTTGGGTAGAAGCCGTCGATGTAGAGAGAGGCGTTACAGCCTGTGAATCAATAGCGCAACCCTTTTCTGCCAGAAACAGGTATTGTCGTATTCGGTGTTGGTGGGAAACTTAGGTTGAACGGCTGCAAACGAAAAATATACATCGTGTGCGTTTTTCTTCAACGTGCGTTTATGTATTCAGTTTTTATTGCGTTGATAAAGCTTTGGCCGTTTCCTTTCTGTGGAGCTGCGGTCTTTTTCACTTCTAATGGAAGGTACCAGACTGGACGATTGGACCCAAAACAGCATACACCCAGGCTGGATAAAATTCGTGACTTTTTTCCAAAAGATTTAAAAAAAACTAGAGCAGAAAAAAAATATTGGGTAATCGGGTTAAAAAAAGTGATCTGTACCAAATCCTTTAACATGGGTGAATGTCAATAAAATCCTTTAACAGGGGTGAATGTCAACATAAAAACACCACATCCAATATGCCGTTTTTATGTTGTCATTCACGCCTGTTAGAGGCATTTTATCTTGCGAACAAGGTCTAAACGAGACGCACATGTGACCGAAAATTGCCGTAGTTTGTTTTTATGCTGTTTTGGGTTCTTACGTCCTGTGAGGGGACGTCCATTTTGTTGGAGGGCAATTCCCACAAATGAATTACCTTGCCGTAACCTTTTTCCTTGTAATTAAGCTTGTAATTACGCCATCCTCTAGTTTTTGTATTTTCGATTCGAACTATTCACAGCTATGATTAGAAATTACTTCAAGCATATAAATGAATTTATGTATTTTATTTAACTTTTTTTCTGTGGTGGCACTTGAGGCTTCCGTCCTTACCGCGCATTTTCCAATCCTGTTTGCAGTTAGTATTGCTTTCAGTGTTGAAGACACGAGTATTTGTCGGGTTAAAGAATTTAAGCTGATTTTGTCTCTCCCTAAACCATGCGACGTGGCTGTTTGCTGTGACGTGCATGTCACGTGACTGGGCTAGTCCAATCCGACGGCCAAAGAGCCGTTGTTCTCGTTCATCATTGGCTAACTCATGGTGACGTCAATGCAAACAGCCATTGCGCGTGGTTTAATGTAGTAATGCTCTATTTTGTTTAGGCCTAATTGTTACCGTTTATTATGGCTATAAAGTGTTGCACTCCGTAGGACGTGGAAGTGTGCATGCTGTATAACTATCGCTTCGTATTCCATCCCTTCACAAGGTCGTTTGAGAGAGAAGCTGTAGGTTTTGTTTTTGCGAACCCAAGCCAGTTGATTCAACGTCGCTAGAATCTTATTTTGCCGCAGCAGTGTTAAAAGGTGCCAACTTTCTGGCATGCACGTCAACTGGCGTTGAACCAAGAGGCGACTTCTACCCCAGTTAGCCTTGACTTGAAGAAGCCATCTCCTTCCCCACTTCAGGATCGTTGAACGGTGTTCCACTCGGGGTTACCACATGCCTGGACTATAAGCACGAGTGATATTTTTCGCATCTATTTATGCATGCTTCCTTACATGCTGAACTCAGTATCAGGAGTGATAAGTGCGGAAAACCCACAAGCAGAATAAATTGTGGAGGAGTTGGGGGTGGGGGGCGGGGGGATTTACAAACTTTAAAAAAAGTTTGTCGAAACCGTTTGTCTAAAATGTTTGGCTGCCAATGGTGCTTTTTTCTGTATTGTCGTTCCTGGTATAACTTTTGGTCATGTATCTTTTCAGGTTATTACGGGGCTTATCTACAAGACGACTGGGGTTTGATTCGCAGTATAGTTTCCCATGCCGCCACTCACTTGTCAATCCCAGTCACGTGTAAGGTTCGGATTTTCCCCGAAATCAGCCGAAGCGTGGAATACGCAAGGTAAATTATTTTCCTTTTTCTTTGAGTTTTACGTGATTTGAAAGAAATTTAATGCTCGTGCGTGTTCACATTAAAATTTTTGATGTACACAAAATAAATAGTAAAGGCGTTAAGAGGTGTAAATTTGTAAACCGTGTTACGTTAATTCAAGCATTTAAACTTTGACAAGTAAACTGGTTTAATCAGTTTAAGGAAAAATGCCAAAACTACAGAAATAGTTAAAATTACGATTCCTAAAAGGAGCGACGTTCACTCTGGCTCCCTGTCAGGATAAATGAAGATCTTTGTTTCTGTTTTCTTTACATATACATGGGTGGCTACTGGAAACAGCTTTTGCCGGATTCGTTTCCTGTACTGGAAAACCTTGCAATCTTCTTTCTAGACTAACATGTCCTCGTCTGATGATACCTTGTTAAGTTTCTTTTAAACTCTAGCTAGGTCATCTGCTCCTAAAATCACAAATTAGTATTTACACACAATATGGCGATGTACAAAAGTGAAAACATCTATAAAAGGTTGCCATTAAAAAAAAAAAAAACACTAGTTATCGGGTCCTCAGAATTACTCGTCGCCATCACTCCCATTGAATCAAGCCTGAACCCCCACCGCCTCCATTGATTCACTATGTTTTAACGACCACTATGAGGCGCTTCAGAGGGATGCGCATCGCGTCCACGTCGCCTCCGTCAGTCTTGTAAACATCCGTTCGTAGCGCTTTCTCCCATCTTGCGACGATACAGAACCAGAAGCGTTTTACACATGTGGATCGGGAGTACGATGCGCATCGTCTTTATTCATGTAAACACTTGCAGTCGCAATGATATGTTGGAGAACGCCTGGTAAATACGGGGGACACAGTTATGGCACCCACATAATTTGTGTTGGTGCCATTTGAATTTTAGATAAATAAACTGTAAATAAGTGTACATGCCTAGGAAGACTACGAAGACTTGTATACGTTTGGTTACTTGTGTTTATTCTGACCTAATGTACTACATTCAGGGGGTAGAGCAGCATAGAACGTGCACACTATTCGCCAAAGGGAGATCAGGAAGGAAGGGATTTCTCAGCGTGAATCCCTTTCCTTACCGGAATCGCCCCAATCGCGGTCTTGCGTCTTGTGAACAGGTGCCGTTTTTTTGCTGCGCATTTCAAAGCGCATCGTTAAAACGCGCATTCTTGTAGTCATGTCAACGTAGTGAATGTCTCTTCAGGATTACAAATAAATGTTACGTCAACGCAGCTTTCTTCTTACTTTCCAACGTTATTTCCAATACTTTCAAACGCCTATTTACGTCATCACGTGGATGGTTATTTCATCTGTCTTGAGTTTGTGGTAACCAAAGACTATGTTCTGTGCCAAGGGTCTTTCCCCCCCCCCCCCCTACTCCCCATCCCCTCCGTGTTTGGCTTTGTGGGCAGCCGATGCGATCGAGTTTCCATAATGCAATTCGTTGGCCCGCAATTTTGTCCTTTTTGATTCCGGTCCAGTTTTCCCGAGTCATGGCAACGAGCCGTGTTCGATTCGTGCTGCATCTCGCAACCATTCCCTCTTCTTCATGTCCCCGGCTTTTCTTTGAGTAGGAGAACATGTTTCCCGTTCTAGGGGGTCTTGTTTTACATGAAATCAATCACTGGGCTGACAGTCACTGCCGACATTGGACGCTGCTGCTGCTGCTACTGCTTGCCCCTCCGCCTACGCCGACTCCATATCCAATAAATGGAAAAAAGGAGAGCGACATCCGCCTGCGACACGATGGGAATTGATGAACCTCCGCCGGCCCCGACCACTACTGCTCAATTCCGAGAAGAAACGACCAAGCATTTTGAGAGTAGAAGGTGGTAAATAAAGCTGAGTTTGTCCCGTTTGCTACCATGGTGGAAGGTAGAGGAGTCGGGGTATAATCGAGATATAATTATATCCTGATTATATAATTATATCTCGATAATATATCCCGCCTCTTCGGTTCCATCAGCTTCAACCACGCTTCGCTACTAAATCGGTTGAGATGCTGGGGGTTCTGTGTCTCTGCCCACATTAAATTTCAATCGTTTGCTAATTAATAATTACAATGAGATGGAAATTTTAAAAGACTAATGAGACAAAAATTAAAATGATTCATGCCATTAGGCTGACGTAGAAGACTTATAAGACACTAGCCTAACAAATTATAAGAGTGTTATTTTAAAACAAAACACGAAAATCATAATGAATACGACGAGTTCTGCTGGTATTATGAGGGCGCGTTTATGCGGCGACTCGCCTTTGCATTCTCGTAGCTGAAATTTAATCGCGATGGCAAAGGTGTCGTTGTCACGGTAACAACGCTTCCTTGATTAGTTAAATCCAACATCATTTGAGCAAATGCTTGCAGTCTTTTAATTCGTGACAGTAAGACAAAGAATTCCTCCTGGCGAAACAATTCTCCCAATCGCTTCTAAACTCAGTTATTGACTTGTTTCGTTGCGAGCTGGCAGAGCTAAAACCTCCACCATGTTGGAATTTCGGACGATTTCTAGCTTTTAGCGGCGCTAATCCGAAGGCGAGTCGTTGGGTAGGCGCGTTTACGCAGCGACTCGCCTTTGCATTCTCGCAGCTAGAACTCAACCGCGATGGCAAAGGTGACATCGCCATGGTAACAACGCTAAACGGATTAGCTTAATCCGACATCGTTTGAGTAAATACTTGAAGTCTTATAATCTGTGCCAATAATATAAAGAATTTTGCATGACGAAACAATTTTTCCAAACGCTTCTAAACTCACGTTATTTGCCGTTTTCGTTGCGAGGCGGCAGACATAAAACCGCCGCCATGTTGGAATTTGAGGTGATTTCTAGCTTCTAGCTGCGAGAATGCAAAAGCTAGTGGTTGCATAAACCCGGCCTAAACGTGCCCTAGGGTCAAAAGCCTCGTTCATTAACTAGCAGTTGGCATTTGTTTTGAACTTAGCTCGGCAAGTTGCGCATGCGTACAACGAAAAGATTAGGTGATTACATCCCGCTAGGTTGATTATACCCTGATCCTGTACCCCTTCCACGATGTCTAGCCTGTATTCCTTTATTATTGCCAAGAAACTAAGGCCCGTATTCTGAACGCTGACTAAAACTCGTACTTGACTTGAATCGAAGTCACACCTATTTAGTGCCAGTCACCACCAGAACTTCGTTTGGATACATTTGGAAGAAATCGGGTGGTGAATGGCACTCAATAGGTGTGACGTCATTTCAATTCAAATGACGTCACACCTATTGAGTGCCATTCACCCCCCGATTTCTTCCAAATGTATCCAAACGAAGTTCTGGTGGTGAATAGCACTAAATAGGAGTGACGTCATTTCAAGTCAAGTACGATATTTTAGTCAGCGTTCAGAATACGGGCCCTAGTTACAGAAAACAAATTGTTATTACGTCATGTTTTCTTTAGTTGCGTAGTTTTTGGGTGTGCGAACTTCAGATTTGTGGTTGGAATTTTAAAGTATTTATTTCTTGTTACATTTTGGTTTGTCCCACTACTCCTCCTCCCCCCCCCCCCGTTTCTTATGCTGAAACGAATTTGTCATTCAAACGGCGAAGAGTGTGCGCGGTTTTTTTTTCTCATTTTTATTTAGTTTTTTCGACGGCAAAACATTTTTTGTTTGTCTAACCGGTCTCCTGGCAAATGCCTTCCAAGGCGTGAAATATGGCCTCCGGTAATTAACAGTTCGGCTAATTTGCGTTCAGGAAACAATTTTTTAGCTTGGCGTCGCTGCATCCTCTCCCCCCCTCGTCCACTCCCACAACCCTCCTCCCCCACCACTTTTTCAAAATCCTTTTTTTGTCGTTGGAGTTTCCGTCTTTCGAATTAGTTTACAGGAATAGAGGTTCGTGCGCGGTGTACGTATACGTATAGGTGTATGGGGAAGGGAGCTAGTGGAATACAGAAAGGGCTTCCTGGATTCCACTGTTTTTGACGTTAATTGGTATGGACGGTGAAGTTCGAGATGCTCGTTTAACAATCAAATAGTAAAGTAAATGAAACATCTTTACGTTTTATAGGTTTAGCTGTTTTTCTCTTATCTATAGTTAGTGCTCTTGTTTTAAACAGACTGTATAGAATGCCTAAGAAACACGGGGAAATTCAGGAAATGCAAGCATCATAACCCCAACTTACTCACCCACAAACATATTGCTTATTAAAATATTTCTTTAACTTTCGAAAACGGTCTTTAATAAAGGTTAACACATTCTAACAAGATAAAGGAGACAAATAATGAAAGTTGAAATATTCTATAAAGGTAATGGAGACAAAGTACTAAGGTTAAAATATTTATTATGATATTGGAGGCCGGCTAAAAGGAAAGCCTAAAGGAAAACCACTTCTCCCCTCCTCGCGCCCGCATTGAAAATGCACTCTTCCACTCTACGTGCATGGAAACAGGAGGCAGGCATGAGTGGTCGATCAACTCACTAAAGGTTCAATCTGACAAGTCGTCGGGCCGAACAATCACTTCTCCCCTCCTCGCGCCCGCATTGAAAATGCGCTCTCCCATTCTACCTGCATTGAAAGAGGAGGCAGGCATGAGTAGGCGATCAATCCAACAAGTCGTCGGGAACAGTGCCGGGGAAAATGTCTCGGGAAATGTGTCCGTAAATTTAATTCATGACCTGCCCCGTGCATAGCACCGGCATCCTCTAGTAGTCTATAAAGATAAAGGAGACAAAGAATGAAGGTTGAAATATTCTATAAAGATAAAAGAGACAAACAATGAAGGTTAAAACATTCTAAAAAGATAAAAGGAGGCACACAAATGAAGGTCAAAACATTCTAAAAATATAACGGAGACAAAGATTGAATGTTAAAACATTCTAAAAATACGAGACAAAAAAATTAACACTTTCTAAAAGGATAAGACAAAAATTGAGATATGCTAATCTTCCAAAAATGCTGCCAAAACACCACCTAATTCGAAGGCGTGACGATCACCTTTTTTTGCAACACGTAATGCAGTCACTGCAGTTAACCCTTTAATTGCCACTATACCCTATGACTTCCTGTGAACATTTAAAAAAAATTATTTAGCGTTGTCAGTCAAGAGATTTGTTCCGGTCTTCAGTTGGTTTGGAGACTGAGACACTAACCACAGGGCTGTGTTTGCCCGTTTGAAACACGCTATTAACGTATAGCAGGACGCAACGGACGCTACCAATTCGCGGTCCAATTGTAGTTACATGCGCTGCTTGTGCACTCTCCCAATAACCGCCCAAACGCGGGAGTTGGAAGAGCGCCAACAGCCGGTTAGCGAGCTTGCTCCGCTGCTCAACCAGTGGGAACCAGCTCGCACCCGTTAGCCTGTCACGTGACGTAAAGCCTCAGGCTAGATCCCATCGTTCTGGCAGGTATAAAAGCTGACCAGTTTGAAGGAATCGAGTTAATTGGTGTGGGGGAGGCAACCTGCAAGTCGACCCTGGAGCTGAATCAAGGGTCGGTTGGAGGTGGAAACTTGATGCCGATGCTTAATATGTGATGCAATCTGCATAGTCCCCTAGCTATGCAGTAAGGAGTGAATAAGAATTCGGCTTGACTCAAAACTTATCGTCCACTCCCTTAAGCACGTCGTACGCTATGTACTTGCCTCGTATAGAGCAGTGACACGACGTAGTATTATTGTATATAACTCTATGCTGGAGCTTTAATGGGTTAGCTGCAAGGGGCACTGCAGAGAGAAACGGAAAGACGTCATGCTGAAGCCGATGCTGTGAAGAGTGGATTTTTTCTACCTAAAACGCGCAATTTTTGTTGTTGGAGAAAACAACGTTATTTTAAGCCTAAGAAATCCGCTCTTCCGTTGTTTTTCCCTCCATTTTTATGTAGTGCACCTTGTAGTTATGCCCTCCAAAACCCATACTGGTGCCAATATGGCGGCAAATGTCACTGCTCTATAGCTTGGGTCGTGCTTTTGGACTTTGTTATTTGACTGTTTTGTTAGCCATGGCCGTTTGGGAACGTTGGCAGTTGAAGGGTTAAATCCACGAAAATAATTTTGGTAAGTAACTTGGGTAATGAAAGAGCGGAAAGGGCCGGATGGATAGCGAGACTCTCTCAATATAAGTCCTGGGTTCAGCCCGTGCTCACTCACCGACATGCGTTCGGGAAGACAAGAGCCCTGGAGATATTTTCCTCATGTCCATTGTGGCAATTAACAGATTCTGGGACTTTCCCAGAAAACGTTTTCCTGTCCGTGCCAAGAATATGTCATCTGTTGAACTCCTCTTCCAATCCAAAACCAAAAAGAGTGTAAGAGAAGCCACCAAGGGTCGCCCTTAGATCATTAGGACGCTAAAAATTAATTAAGGGGTTCTCAAAAGCGCACGCATGGGAATTTTCCTATCGCATGAGACGTTTTTTTTTATAACATTGTAAAAAAAAATTCCGATAACGCATCAGCACTTTCACCAAACATTTTCTGGAGTGGATTATCACACGAGCTGTTTGCTCCATTCACATGATCGCCTAGAAACAAATCCAAAAATCGTTCAGAGGCATGTCACAACTAAAAACTTGGATACAGTGAATGAGTATTATCAAATGTGCAACTTTTGGACTTTGTTCTTGGCATTAAACATCGATATTGTACTCGACAACAAAATGTAAACTACTGATTTCGTTTTTTTGGTAAAAAAAAAAACCCATTTCCCGCATGTGAAAAATGACGAATAAAATGTAAAAAAAAAACCGCCCGGTCGTGTCAATTTTTTTAGTACCACTCCCGAGAACCACTCAATTAATTATTAGTGGTCTTAGCAAAAGAAAAGGGCGCCAAGGTTAACCCAATTAACCTGCTAATTTGGCGCATCCCCCCTCCCCTTAAAAAGTAGCATAAACTTAAGAGAAAGTTCTTTTGTGGCGGTAGTGAAGGTAAAGGCGAATTACACTTGTATATTATACGCAATAAAGACACTGTGCATGGATAATTCACATCACTGTTTGCCAACTCAGCCTTCGCACGATTTTGTGTGCTAGCAGTACACATTGCAGGACTTTTTTTCATTGACAAATGACACAGGATACGAACTGACAGTACAGTGGTGGTGTGTAGGCGTGTAGCCTACTATACTTTGTTCACACATTATGTTTGCAGGAAACTGACTGCATGAACCCACGTTTCCTTCCACTACGAGTGCAAAAAAACGTGTAAATATCCCATTCGTAGACTCTTAGCAGTCACTATGCAGAGTCTACAAGTGTTACATCTACATGTTTTTGCACTCGTAGTGCAAGAAAACGTGGTGTCATACAGTCAGTTTCCTGCAAACATAAGGTGGAACAAGCTATATCAGAGTACTGTGTAATAATAGGCGTTTTAAACACTTTTAACTGCAAAAAGCAGAATTGAAAACTTTTTCATCCAAGTACAATCATATCAAAAACCAAAACCTGGTAAAAGGCACGGCCAAGTTCAGAATGGTTCGGCCATTCAAAGGAGTGATATCAACACACAGAAACATTAACCAAGTGAATCGCACCGACTAATAGTTCGTAGGTTAAACGGAAACTAAAACTAACTTTGGTAGCAGTGCTCAAGTCTTCATTTAACGTCCAAAATATTATTTGGTGCGATTAACTTGGCAACTGTTTTGGTGTGTTGATATCACATCTTTGAAGGGGCGAACCATTCTGAACTTGGTGGTCTGTTTGTTCAGTTTTGGTTTTGATATGATATCACTTCATTTTTTTAAAATTATGTATAAGACTCATATTAACTAGTCTGCAGATGTGTAATAATGTGCCATGTCAACAATAGCTTGACTGGCCATTTTGCCAATTCTTTTATTTCATATCACTCCTTTGAGAGGCCAAACCAATCTCAACTTAGTGGTCTTACCGTTTTTTTAATTTTTTTATTTTATTAACTAAAAAAAAAAAATTATTTCGTATCACTCATTTGAGGCCGAACCATTCTCAACTTGGTGGCCTCTTTATCAATGTTTGGTTTTATTTTAACATATTGATGTATTTTTCGTGGATTGGACGTGTGCACAATTTCCTTGACAATGTTATTTAGATTTGTCAGGACCGTGTGTCTACATACCCACGTCAGTATACACGTTTTCGTTTTCAGAACGTTGCCGGTCCAATGGGAGACGATGCCGGCAATACTACCAATGGTTTTAATTTAAGCCCCCCCCCCCCCTCCTCACACCATTTCCTTTACACCCTCAGGTTCCAAAGCAGAAAAAAGAAAGCAGTTCGTATCGTACTGCAGCAATTCTCCCAATTTCAAAGCTGTAAGCCTTCCATTACCTTGGTATGGGTGAATAACTGCCCTATGGGATTTAACATAAGGCTGAGGATTTAACGTAAGTAAAACAAACTGGTAACACATTTGCAACGTTATTGAGGGTCAGATTTTGCGTGGAAAGCCGCTTAGCTGACATTCCTACACGAGTTAATTTTTGTCAAGTGGGTCATTGCTTTCGATTTTGACACAATTTAGGCTTTTGTATCGCATTATTACTATTTTCTCGCCCAAGTACCTGAAATGTGCCATACTGTGCTTCAGGATATTAGACACTTACGCTATGACGCCGGCCCGACCCACAACAATATTAGCGCGGTACACAAAATGGCGGCCACAACTGGCCCATTTCTTCAAGGTTTGTTCGCGAATTGGCCAAGCAAATCGCATCTTTGCTTGGAGGAAGCATTTTTGTACCGCGAGTCACGACATCTTTGGAAACTAGTGGCGGTTTTCAAAATAATATATATTTTTTTATTTTTACGTAGATTTGCGTGGCAAATTTGTATCATCTATAAAAGTATTTTGAAATAGTTTTTAAAGTTAACACTGAGCCAAAGTTAAGCTATTTCTCTGCGCTTGGAAAAAAAAAGAAGGGACACGTTCGTGTATCCAGAAAGTATCGCAAGGGAAGGAACGTTGGAAAGTGTACGGTCAGTGTCGCCCTCGGATGACAAAAAGCGGCAACAGAACAAATCAATCGCATTAGTGGGGCTTTCGACGGCCAGATTGTCCAATCCAGTCGCGCATACTATTTTTCGTACAAGATCCGGCTGGTACTGTAGTAGAGCCTTGGTCCGACAACTCAATTGATGTGTTGTTTATTGCCTAACTTGGCGCTACACACTAACGTGTATCTTGATAAGAAACCTATATTTTCCTTTTTTGGTACCCTGCAAGGGGTATGAGAAGGGGAGTTTCATATATTAAGATTTCAGGCGAGTGACGAACCCTGGTTTAGCTTTCACAGGGTTCAGACAATTTCTCTGACATTTCCAGGTTTTCTTGGTGCATCCAATGGCAATTTTCAGGTGTTTACAAGATGTTTAATTAAGGAAACAGGCAGTAGAGCTAATGTTTTTATTAATATACTAGAGGAAGCCCGTGCTTTGCACGGGGCTGTGGTCACATTTCCCGAGACACATTTCCCGGAACATTATCCCGGCACTCTTCTCGAAGACTTGTCAGATTGATCGACCACTCATGACTGGCTCCTTTTTTGGCTGCACGTAGAGTGGGAGAGTGCATTTTCAATGCGGGCGCGAGGAGGGGAGAAGTAGTTTTCCTTTAGGCTTTTCTTTAGGCTTTCCTTTTCCTTTTAGCCGGTCTCCGATATTATTATAAAGATTAATAATCCAACATCCCCAAAAATAGCTGTTTAGAGACTATAGTCCAGACGGGACTAAACGCATTTTCATCACAAATATTAGTGCTAGCCTAAGATTTAGTTTATTGAACTTAAAATACTTCACCATATTAAAGTGCACATTAAAATATTTGCTACTAGCCTAGGATTTTGTTCTGATGTGCTAATTCAATGGAACTTACAGATCAGACACAAAGACATTTTTTTTCAAATTCCGTGTCTTTTCCGTGGTTTTTAAAAAAATTCTTGTTTACCCTGAAATTTCCCTGAGATTTTGGCTCTATTTTCATTGTCCCTGAGATTCCCAGGTTCTCCAGGTTTTGTCTGAACCCTTTTTAACGCTAACCCTGCCTACACACCGTGTTCCATCTTTACCACGTTACCTCATCTTTAAAAATGGCAAGTGCGTCACGACCCATCCGTATCAGCAGAAGCCTTTTACAGCGCTCCCCTTTCTTCCGTTATAGTTAAAGCTTTTGCTTCAGAGTGGCACGTTAAAAAGTCGTTGTCGTCGTTAGTTCCAAGATGGCGGCCGTCGTAACTGATGTCCGCAGGGCCGTATGTGCCGCCATTAATGACAGCCTGGCGTCCTTAACGACCTTAATGCCGTGGTTTACCTTCACATTTTCCCGCCAGCAAAACACTAGCGGGGACAATTAGCGCCGGAGGTTCTTGGAGGAACCCTTCTTGTCAGGCATGTGGAACGCTTGCTTCTCCTCTTAATCAGAGTTACAAACTCGAAAACTCGACGACTTTCGCGCACTCTATTAATAGGATTAGGCCCGCCGCTGACATTGTTGCAAAACGAATTTTGCCGCCTCGTTATTTTAGGAATTAGACATAATATTGGAGGTGATAAAAGATACCGTCGGGTGGTATTGGAGGGGGGGCTCTTCGTCTTTTGGCGCCATGGCAACCAAGAGGTCATTTTAACCCAAGCTGACATAAAACTGGAAATTGAATGAACGTCAGTCCTTAGTAATTAGCTGTAACTACAGGTTACTAAAGTTGAGGGCGTCGTTTCCGAGTTTAAACTTAGCTTTAAAATATGTACCCTTGAAGCTGAACTAGGATAAAGGCTTAGGACTAAGACAACTCTAATGTACAGATGATTATAATAATAATACAAACAAAAACGTCAAGTGTGCCGTAAAAAAGGAGTTATATGATTGAATTTTCACAAAACACGTGCACGAAAATTGAATCTGGAGTTTGCTGAGTGGCATTGTTCCCTAAATACAATGGGTAAAACAATGTAAAACAATCAAAATGATCGTTTAGGGTCCCGTAAATCCGGAATGGATCTACCAATCGAAAAAGTGATCCCTATAAGGTTGAATTGAAGCCCAGGAAAATTTCTGTCTCAGATCATGTTTCAGATTTTAGGTAGGTGCAGTAGTTTTTTTCTGAAATCGTGTCAGCCAAGAACAAGAACCAGAACAACAACAACAACAAGTGAACAGTTTTCTAATTTACGTGTGGCTTCCTACGTTTATTCTTGCACGGAATTGCATAAAAGTTGGTGTAAAGTTTGGAAAAGTTGCTATCTACTATCTGGCCAAGTTTGGTCGAAATATATTGAATAGAAACGGAGAAATTAATAATATAATATAATATAACATTTGTCGCAATTGCAACAGGCCTGAGTGGCAAGGACCTTAGGAAAGATCACTGACAGCCAGCCGAAATTAAAAAAGACAATTACATAAAGTGATAAAAATATGGGCCGGGGGGGGGGGGGGGGAAGGGAAAAGGTATGGGGACACGAATGCCTTACCACCAAGGTTAGACCTGCCAGGGACTCTAAGGTCCCCGATGGCATCGCCAAACGTGTTGGACAAGGGAGATGTAAAAAAAAAAAGCCCAAATTAAAAGTTTTAGTTTTGCTGGGGAGAGGACTTCAATCATATTTCAAATAGTTACATTATTAGTGTAACCCTGGAAGCCTTAATAAAAAGAGCTTGTATGAGTTTCATAATCATAATTTTTACAATCCAGCAATAAACAACTAAAAACAAACAAATAACAAAACAAAAATTATAATCACAATAACGACTCCACATGTTTTCATTACTTCACATTCATTTTTACATTAATAATTCAATAATCTTTTTTCCAAATATATCTTGTTAATATATATGTTTACTAACTTCTATTTTTAAATATATAAGTTTTTTTTTTAATTCACCCTTGCTCATACACTTCATCATTTCCTTCGGTAATCTATTAAACAAGTCAGGTATAAAGTAATCTCTTTTTCTTTTTCCGTAATTATTTTTACACACTGGCAATTTATAAATATTTTTTCCTGCTCTTGGTTCACTTTTATTAT
>JAHWFP010245912.1:90464-119084 GCA_023313725.1 Lithobius niger | reverse complement strand
ACTTTTCATGGACTCATGGTACTGTTCCATGCTGTATTCCTCCTCCCTCTATATTTATTGGTGAGAACATGGAATTTAAGTCTACGACAAAAGGGAAGACGTAATGTTACGTTATTCACCATGGTTTCGTTCCCTACTTGTAAAAAATGTAAACAAAATGCAAAAAAAAGAATGAAATAACAAAGAAAGTAAAGAAAGAACTGTTTGCTTCAAAGCACAGTCATTCAAGCTGAAAACACTTCAGGCATCTTTCTATTTAATCAAATAAGGTTTTTTGTTTATACGACAGGTAGCAAAAAGACTGGAAATTGTTAGATTATATTTAAATTTAGTCGGTAAGCAAATCCTTGGAATTGGTTTTAGTTGGCCTTGAACGGCCTTAAATTGGCCATGTTTTTTCATGTCCCTCCTACCTTTATGATGAGCCATCGTCATTGGCAAGAGAATGACTTCAAAGCAACGGTTGACAAACAACACTATTTTAATGGCTTTAAAATCGAGCTGCTCTCATCTCCTTGTTGTATGCTTGTTAAATCTTAGTAGCGTGTTCCGTATATCATCTATAGGCTTTTGGTTGAATAGAAAGTTTTCTGCTTCATATCTTTTTTTTTTTATAGACTCGGCATGCAATTTCCTAGGTGCCCAGTGGTTTGTTGAAGGATTGGGAAGAAAGGTGATCAAAAACTTTTGTCATACTTGTAGAAAATGTGTGTTATTGCTGTCGTCTATATGGTAAGACAGCTACGCGTGTTCCCCTAGATGAGTTGGGTTCTGTGATGAGGGGGATCACAAGTGAAACCCTTAAACCGTTACCAATTGCCTAAACCGCCGGGATTCCTACTACGGACTTCAATATAATAAAGATTGTCGTGATTCCCACTGTGACCTTCAATAGAATAAAGATTCTAGGGATTCTCACTGTGGATAAACAAACAACAACAAAACTACGACCTTCGTTATATAGATTTATCGTTTTTCTTTCTTCAGACTCAACAACTATGCAGCAGTTATCACAAAATCTGACAATTACACTTACGTAACGGGGAACTTACTCTCCACAAGCAAAGGTGATTTTAATAATTTTGACTGTGAAAGTGGTGTTTTTGAGACCTATAGCTGTATTTTAACTCCATAGTTTCGGACAGAGATTATTCTTCTCCGCCTCTCCAATAAATAATACCCGGTCCCCAAGTACCCTGAATTTACTGACCAGTTTAAAACAAACATAATCTGGCCTTCCAGTGCCTTGGTTAAGTGCATGATTGCAGACATCGCCTCTTTGACTCTTTCTAGTGGAGGATGCCCTGACGGATGCGACCCATATTCGAATTTAGATCAACAAATATGGCATAGAATCTGTGTGCAAAATTTGACATAAATTGGATAATTCATTCAAACGTTATGTCACGAACACAGACAGACAATGCAGATCACTTTCTCCTAAGACTATGGCAATTGCACTATTACCACTCAAATTGGTGCCCTAGCATTATCACTCCGAAACAGATCAAAAATCGTTTTCTATATGCCGACAATAATACACATTACCTGAAATTCTAGCATTCTCCTTTCTCTGCACTGTTTGACCTAGACATAACAGTTATGGAGCCTGCCAATTTCGCTACCCAGTGCACACCTGTTCTGCGCGCCCCTCCACATATATAAAAGTGGCATAGGCGGCCGTGTCAGCATCTTTTCTTCTGTACGTCTCGACCTGATAGAACATCCGGTTTCATCGCTCCCGAGTCAGAGGTTAATATACTGTGATCGGAGCTAGCGCGAGTTTTTTCTCTTGATAATCCTTCTGCGATGCTTCGTACGAAGGACACTCCACGGGAGACGTTGGCCCGGGTGGCCGCACCGCCCCCTTCTTGTTCTGAAAATTTGGTGGACGTTCGATCGCTACCGATTCCAGGATTTTCTGCCATGTCTGCGGCCTGTCCACGTTCACCAAATGACAGCCCGTCACTACCAGGCGACTGACAGCAAGGTCGTTGTCCTAGCAGGTCTACTAAGACCGAAAGGGCGACCCTCGATACAACTACGTTCCCTATCCCATGCAGTCAGACTCAACCTTTACCGGACCTTCGTTCACTTCAATCAGATCTCTTTAAGGGCAAAGAAGTCTACGCTTGTCTGGCAGCAGCTTACCTGGTTCATCCGCAGGAGAGACCTCTTGACCTTTCTTCACGGTCGTCATGCTGGTCGTCCAGTCTTCTACATCTATTGGAGGCGAACCACTAAACGGCCCACTCTCCAGTGAACTAGTTCACAAACTCATGGACAAAGCCCTCTGTTCCTTCAGCCACAAACCCAAAGCTTCGTCTCAGCGTCCGCCTCATACTCAGTACACTCACGACTGGGTAGCTGCATCTCACTTCCATCAACCCTAGTAATCACCAGCAGTCATCTTTCGACATCCCTGGACCTTCCCATTGACTTGACCTGCCCGCTCATGTTGCTTCACTACCCCAGCAACCATCAGCCTTCCGTCCGATACAGCCATTGCCTGTACGACCAACGCAACCAACCATCATCCCGGATACCGACATCCGGATACCAACGACTCGGACGCTGATCCTGACAATGCTAATCGTCAGTCTGTCGTCTCAGCAGCCGGTAGTTTCGAATGACTCTACTTCTCGACACGCTCATTTCGCTGCATCATTCTCGGGCGACCCTGACCCATTTCCTTCTAGACCCATCCTCCTTCTAGATCTTCTCAAGACCGTGGAAGGTATAATCCCCAATTGATTCTTCTACAAGCCTTCGCCTGCAGCGACCGATCCTATCAAGAACCGCGGTCTGTCCACTGTCTTCGGCATCAGACTCGGCGACCGGCTTTCTCGCCAGTAAGCACTTCTCGGACAATCCACGACCCTGCTCCTGACACTACTCCACAATGGCGGCTCCTCTTGGGGAAAGGCGACCCTCTGGAACTTGAGAAGGATCCTCCTCCTGCATGGCCTGGTCGGGAAACTGCCTTTTTCCGACCATTAGGTGATGGGGCCAAGGAATTTGACACTGATCCTCGTTCAGAATTTCTCACGGCTGAAGTTAAAATGGATTTTGGGACTGCCCTCTTCATTCCACAACAAGTCTCGATCCCTTCCTCGGTCCTTCGAGATAACGACCGACTCCTCTGTTTTGGCCCCCGGGTTGCCTTTCAAGCAAACGTCTGGAACACGGCAGTGAATGCTCTGTGCAAAAAATTATTGGGCAAACCGCCGTCACTGGAAACCGAGAATCTTGCATGCCTCATCAGTCAAGTTTTTCGGAAGGCCTGTTTCGCCACCTTTCACTCCATGAACTGGCTCACTAAAGCTCTTTTTAATTCCTCACTTCTGGGTTGGGAGGTGGCTCTCAATACTGCATCTAACCTCAACGGCTCAACACGAAACCCAGGCCCTTTCGACCCAAGCAGTAACGAGACACCGTCTCGTCCATTTCACACAGACGCTAATGACAATTGGCAGTCAGTCCCTTCACACGACCATAACGAACCAAGCCAGTCAAACGCATTGCCTGCAAAAATACGACCTTCCGGAACAAAGGCCGTGGGTGGAGCCAATCCTTGGGCCGCATTTCTACCTTCGACCGACGCGCACGCTACGCCTCTCCTGGTCCTAAATGGCAATCCCGTTCCAGTCGCTGACAATCACTCTTCGATCCTTCCTGTGAGGGAACAGCTTTGCCACTTCCTCTCAGCCTGGCAAACACTGACGTTTGACGTCCTATCCATCATCAGCGAAGGATTCTGTCCATGTTTCGTCAGTCTTCTTCCATCGCTACGGTCGTCTGCAACCACCTTACCACCGAGATTCACAGCCTGCTAACCAAAACAGCAATTCGGCCAAGTCCAGATCCATATCATCCAGGATTGTACAGTTTGATCTTCCTCTGTCCAAAGAAATCTGGGGACTTTCGACTAATTTTCAATCTCCAACCGATCAGTACATTCGGAAGACGCACTTCAAAGTGGAAACACGACTCGATTTGGCACTCACTCCGTGCAGCCGACTGGACAATTTCTATCGATCTTGAGGTCGCGTATCTACACATTCCACTTCATGTGTCTGTCCGGTACCTCTTCCGATTTATTTTTACGACGACACGGTTTACGCATTCCTCTGCCTTCCATTCGGCCTCAATACCGCACCACGTATCTTCATGACCGTTGTCAAACCGATCCTTGCGACCCTTACCAACATCAGATTCAAGGAAGTGCCTACCTCGACGACTGGCTTCTTCGCAACCGAGATTTCACCATCCTTCTCCTTCAGCGGTTGGTTTTCGAGGTCACCTTCCAGAAATCTCGATTGATTCCTTCCCAACAATTTGTATTTCTCGGCTTCTTCTTCAATCTGTCTTCTGCGACCGTAATGCCTTCGCCTGACAGGATCTCCGACCTCCTGACGAAACTACGACACTTCTATTACCTGCCAGTATGCTCACTAACAGAGCTCAATTCACTCATAGGGACACTCGACTCATTAGCCAATCTCATTCCCTACGGCAGGTGAATGACCCTGTTTCTTCATCATTTTCGGATGACGAATGGGACGACCTTCCCCTCCCCAATGCCAACAACGCCCTCGCACTTCGACAGGTTCTCCATTCGTTTCCCTTCACCATCCTGCTCTGATGGATGGATGTCTCCACTCTATCACAAACGGTACCCTTATTCAAACCGACTGCAAACCTGCACCTACTGGCGGATAAGTCCTTTCAAAGATGGGGAGCCCACATCAACCACCACCAAGTCTCCGGTACGTGGCGACCGCACGAACGCGACAACATCAACATGGTCAAACTCCATGCCATTCTTTACGGCCTCCGTCATTTCCAACACATTGTGGCCGGCAAAGTAGTCCAGGTCTACACTGACAACACGACCCTAGTAGCCTATCTACAAAAGGGAGAAGGGACACAATCCCGTACTCTTCACAACCTCACATTGCAGACCTTCATCTTTGCATCTCCCTGAACACGACTGTGCTTCCCCTGCACATTCCCGGCAATCGAAATGTCATCGCCGACTCCCCTTCTCGCTAGTCCCTACCGACAGGCGATTGGGTCTTCAAGATGTCTATTTCCTAATCACTTTTCAACATCTGGGATTGCCTCATGGTCACCCTCTTCGCCACGAGGCACAATGCCAGACTTCGCCATTTCGTCCGCCCCGTACCAGACAACCGTGCTTGGGCAGTGGATGCCCTCACCCCACCCTGGGATTGCCTCTATGGGTACCTCTTTCCTCTGTTCAGCCTCCTCCCTCTCGTCCTTCATAAGATTGCTCGATCCCCAGGACTGTTTCTCCTCGTGGTACCGAATTGGCCAGTGGCCGCATGGTTGCCTCAACTAATGGATCTCTTGGTCGATCTACCTCGCTGCCTGCCGGAACTTCCGGACTTGCTTTCCCAGCATCTCGGTGCTAAGTTCCATTCATAACCGTGGTCCCTGAAACTCAAGGGTGACTACTATCATCCGATTTCTCGAAACGACCAGCATTTCTAACAAACAAGCTTATCGCCTCTAAAGCAATCCGATCGTCCACCAACAAAATCTACGATGGTCACTGGCCACTGGTTTCATTGGTGTCTCTAACGGAAAGTCAATCCAATCAGTTCTTTTCTTCCAAATTACTTAACTTTCCTTAACGACCTCTTCAAGGAAGACTTCAAGGGTTCGACAATCTTTGTTGATTGGTCAGCCCTAAATTCCGTATTCAAAGCCGCAGGAAGCAGAATTTAGTATATCTGCTCTCGTCAAGTCCTTCGACATCGAACGACCGGTAACGCGAAGGCTATTCCTGGACTGGGACCGTTCTATCGTTCTGACATCACTTCCAACGACCCCTTACGTACCGCTCTCTTCTAGCTACCTTAATCATCTGACCCGCAAGACCGTATTTTTAGTGACACTTGCTGCCTGCCTTCACTGCAGTGAGATTCAGGCCTTATCTGCGACAGCATCCGACGGTTTCTTTCTTGCGGACTTCAAGGGTGTCACCTTGACCTCGTACGCCTCATTCTTCACCAAAAAACAGAAGCCCTGTGAGCGGTCACTTCCCTTCATCATCCCTGCCCTTACCAACGTTTTAGGGAACGAACTAGAATGAACGCTTTGTTTAGTTTGAGCAGTCCGATTTTTGCCTCAAGAAAATGAAGCCTCTTCGTAATGGGTCCTTCTCAGCTTTTTCTACCCTTCACTCACAGAAGGAAACTTCAGCACGATTGATCTCGACTTGGATCAAAACGGTCATTCTTGACGCCTACAATGTGCCTTAGATATCGACTGTAACCATAACATCCGAATCACCACCCACAAACTCAGTCATTTCAGCGTCCTGGGCCTTTCGCAGTAATGTCCCTATCACTGATATTCTTCAATAGGTTTCTTGGAAGAGTACTACTGTGTTTACGTCCCATTATCTTCGGAATATGTCCTCTCAGGCCGATGGACTTTATCGTCTCGGACATTTTTCGGCCTCCCAGCAGATTCTTCAAACCAGCATCTGACGTAAAATAATAAAATGGGAGAGCAAGCAAATTACAATGAACCAAAACTGGGGAACTTTGGGGTTAAGTTAGGGTTAAGAGGCTTGGTTTAGGTTGGGGGAGAAGAGCCTAACCAAAATTGGGCCTACTAAAGGCCTAACAGCCAAAAATCCCCCTAACTAGAAGACCTAGCAGCGGCCGAAGGAGGACCAGCCAGTTGGCTGGCCCGAAGGCTTTCTGATTTTGCATGGTTAGGTTAGGTTTTATGTGGTTTGGTTACCCCTGACAACCACAAAATAGCAAGGGTATTATGGGTCATAGGTTCTAGAGGCAGGAAACGGAAATATAATTACAAGCCATTGATAATGTCCATCTATGTAAGATTAGACAAACAAGACTAAGATTGGCCATTGGCCCCAGCAATAATGCAAGTACAAAATTTGTGACAGCGTCTTCGGTTTGCTTGCAAAGTTATGGCTTTTGGGGGAGCCAGTTCGCAACCCTGGGGTGCCCGTTAATGTGGTACCATTTTGACGAGGTCTGTTGGTTTGCTACAGGTAATGTATATTTTTTCGGCATATAGAAACATCAAAATAGTAGGGGCACCTGGTCGATTTTCGTTTCTATTGCCTGACCGAAAATATACATTACCTTCACCCACCCCTCATCCCCTTTGTGTTACCAGCTGTACACTAAAAGGAACAAAAGATGCTGACACGGTGGCCTACGACTCTTTTTATATATGGAGGGGTGTACAGAACAGGTGTCCACTGGGTAGCGAAACTGGCGGGCTCCATAACTTTTATCTCTAGATCAAACAGCATAGAGAAAGGAGAATACAAGAATTCGAGGTAATGTATATTTTCGGTCAGGCAATAGAAACCAAAATCGACCAGATGCCCGTGGTATTTTGATGTTTTTCTTTCAGATGCGGATTGTTTACATTACAAATTGTTTTTATTGTATACTAGGGCAGCCCCCCGTTTATGACCAGTTTTATAGAGGATTGTTGTGATTTTTTGTTTGCATGAAAATACTGTAACGTCACTGCATCTACCGATTATTGTTGAAGGTCCTTAACAAATTAAACATCACCGTTACCCGTTGCCCAAGCCTCCGGGATTCCCACTACTGACTTCAATAGAATAAAGATTATCGACATTCCCACTGCGGCCACACAAACAAACAAACAAAAACTACAATCTTAGTTATATAGAATCTTTGTTTTGCATTTCTTAATTAATTGTTAAAGTCTTTTTTCGGTGTATTTTAGTTTTTGCTAAATAATTCCAAAACTGTTTGAGCTATTGAGTTCTTATTAGCATCTGTGGATAGCTCTCGAAAAAAAAAAAAAAAATAATAATAATCGGTAGAATATTTCAAAGAACTAGCTGTACCCCCGGCGTAACATACGCCGGGCTAGCCGGTTCCCGCATAGCTGAGCGAAATACTGTAATGGGCAGTATGGAATGGAAAGGGTGCCGACTGCCCCCTGCTTCCTCCTCCGAACTCCCCTGTTGCATGGTTTAATTTTCCACCACTCCCCTCCCCCCCCCCCCCGTCCTCGTAACCCCTTTCCCGTCCCGCACCTCCAGCCCCGACCCGGATTCCCCTTTTGAGTGGTCTGAATATCCCCATCCCTGCTCCCCCTCTATGTTAACCCATGCTGATTTGTTTTGTTATGGAAGTAAATGTCTTTTTTCAATTTTCAATGGAGGACGCTGAGTTGCCCGTTTCTACGTTCTGATATCAAGCGCAATAAACCCAACAACGGTCGTGCATGCAGTGATTGTTACTGAACCAACTTTGAAACTCTTCAAGTCGGCTCTAATATGTAGCATTATTAAAGCAATATTTCGATTGTTACTGATTGTTACAGGCCACACCCGTTTGTTTGTCATAGTCGGTCGCTCGCCCTCTTTCATTATAGTGCATAATGATGAATTTGCTTCCCCAACCTAAGCGTGTGTGTATATACTATAGATAGATTGGGCCAAACATCAGACATTGGAAAAAGGCTTGAGAATGGTTCCTAATGCCAATTAACACATTTATGGAAATGACAAAAATTTCATTATTAACTACTTTTATACCAACTCTTTTATTCATTTTTGTCCCGCAGGTACTTTCTGAGTACACCTACTGGAAATTGGGTCCCCAAGTAGCTGGCTTTGTTAAACGTTTTGAAAATTTAGACCTTGTCACAGTCAAGGTAAGTGACTTACCTGGAACAAAAATATAAACTTTATTTTCATACATGCACATGAAGCTATAGTGTTGAACATAAGTTAAGTTATCATTTCTTAAACAATTATGCAACAGGAACTTTCTTTTCATTTAGTAGTTCACCCACAATTAGAAAAGTTGGAGGAGCCTACAGCGAATAGAGTATCCATTCCAGGTCCATGATTCACTTAGCATTTTGGGAAAAACCATCTGCAGAACAAAGAACCACAATGACTTCCAAAAATGGCAGCAGAAAATATTCACGTCAAGCGCCCAGAAATTTTTGTGTAGCTTAAGCAATTTTTATATTGCGTGTGATATTTAAGTGGAAGCCTATCTCGTACATTATTTACGTGGATGAAACATTGATAAGTGTGTGGTCTCGGCCAAGATCGTTTGTAGAAGTTAAAGGGACATCCGGCCTGCCTTATAACAATTCGCGCTGGTCGCCTTCCACCCATATACGAACACCAAGGTCATCTGAGATAGTAGCTGCGTTCTTCGCAGCGAAGAACGTAGCTACTGTCTCATTTGGCATTGTGCTTAATAGACGAACCAGTATGAACGCATTAATCGTGTCGTCACAAACCGGAATGATTCTCGTATGTTAACATCACAATTAATAATTTTCTAGGCTAGTGTCTTATAATTTTGCTTCGGCGATCTATTGGAATAATTAATTTTAATTTGTACCGCATTACACTTTTAGATTTTTGATCTCATGGTAATTATTAGCAAATTAGTACATGCACACATAGAGATGAAACGTCGTGGTTATTGTAAGCGCGCAAAGTAACTTACGGGTCATTCGTAAATCAAGTTCCATTATATTCAACAGAAAATCTCCTAGACGCCACATTAAAAAAAAAGGATTTTTAGCTAGGGAAAGACTAACGGTAAGGAAATAAGACTTTTGGGGCCATACTAGATGCGCAGGATCGAGAAAAATGGCGCTGGGAGGTATATCCCTTTAAAGAAAAGGGGCACTAAACGTTTACCATAGCCAAGATCAACTGAGACAGTAGCTTCGTTCCTCACCAGCGAAAAACGCAGCTACTGTCTCAGGTGGCATTGTGCCAAATAAACATGCCAGCGTAAACGCATTAATTATGTCGTCAAAAACCGGAACGATTCTTGTATTTTAAAATCACAATTTATAATTTTGTAGACTAGTGTCTTATAATTGCTTCGGTGATCTATTGGAGTAACTAATTTTAATTTTTACTGCATTAGTCTTTTAGATTTTTGATCTCGTAGTAATTACTAGCAAACGATTAAAATTAGTACTGCACACACAGAGATAAAACTTCAAGGTCATTGTAGGCGCGCAAAGGATCATATTCGTTCTGGAAGAACGTATATAAAGTTCCCCAATATTCAACAGAAAATCTCCTAGATACCACATTTTAAAAAGGATTTTTAGAAAGGGAAAGACCAACGGTAAGTAAATAGACCTTTGAGGCCGTACTTGAGTAGAGGATCGAGAAAGATGGCACTGGGAGGTATAACCCTTTAATACTTTTTTGATAATTTTGCTTGATCTGACAACGATGCGCAAGGAATGAAAAAATTGGTTGAATTAGTAGACGGTAACTTTCAACCATATCCAAATTGCCCAAAGCATACTGGCAAAATTGAAGGGATGGCCTTAGAATTCATCTGATTTATTGTAAAATGTGTTAGGCGTACAATCCATGTTAGTACGGCTGAGCAACAGGATGTCGTTATAAATTCAAAGGTTTCCCTGTATGACCTTTTTTACTGTATGAATCAGTTTTGCAACATTAGTTCAAAGATATGTAAATATTGCAAACGCTTTTTTTCCTGTTTTTTCCCCCGCGTGCGAGACGGTTTTGCTACATTAACTCTTAACATGTGTAAATGTTGTAAACACATTGCGAACTCATTCTGAATCCTTTTTCAGTTGTATTGAAGTTAATTAGCATTGCAGCACCTAGGCCTATCCAGTTCTCTCTCACAGGAAGCAAAGGAATGCACAAAGCAAAACTTTTAAACGCTACAAACAAGCCACGTGACTCCTTAATTACTGGGTAAATATTTGGCACGCCCTCGTGCACCTGGAAACAAGCTGTAAGGCTTAACGGTATTAGTATCACTAGATGGTGCCACGGACAAATATAAAGAAATTCCCCTGGCGCCATCTAGTGACCCTAATATAGTTAATCTTTTCAGCTTGTTTCCAGGTGCACGAGGGCGTACCAAATTTTTACTCGATAATTAAGGAGTTGCGTGGCTTGTGTGTTGCGTTTATAAGTTTTGCTTTGTGCAGTCCTTTGCTTCCTGCAAGAGAGAACTCGATAGGCCTAGATGCTGCAATGCTAATTTGGTGGCAACCAGCCTTTAAGACTTGAGTATGAGTTGCTGATAATAGCATGCTCTTATAGGAAGTTGCTTATGGTGAATCCGATGATACTATCCAAAATGAGCTAACCTAACCTAACCTAAATCTCCTAACCTATGCAAGCTAGAGATCTAAAGTAAATTAGAAATTTGTGGGGGATCATGCAAAACAATGCAGACAGACATTGGCGAAAGAAGTTGGGTGGTGCAGAGAACCCATCCGTGGTGTAGTAGGAAATACAGAAATAGCTGAACCATCAAACGAAACAGTAATTAGGGTAGTTTCCTGCCTGTTTCGGTAATGAGGCACTTTTCGTAGCATTACGGAAGGTACGGAAAATCGGTCAAAGTGTCGGGGCTCACTGTAAAATAAACGCCAGTGGTGAATTTTAGGCAAAAAGGTTGGGTGAGCAAGCCCTGAAGGCCCTGTTTTGTCCCCGAAAATTTAATGGCTTTTTTTTTCTGTTTATCTCCCGCTCTTAATCTGCATATTTATTATTTTCCCCCCAGACCCCCCAGATATAGCTCCTTACTGTTTCGTTTGATGGTTCAGCTATTTCTGTATTTCCTGCTGCTCCAACGGATGGCTTCTCTGCACCATCCAACTTCTTTGGCCAATATCTTCATTGTTTTGCATGCGGTATTTGTTCTTCTTCCTGGGCTTCCTGTGTCCTGCTTCTAGTAGCAACTTTTCTTAATGCCCCTCTCTTGCATAGGTTACGAGATACAAATTGGATGACCTCTGAGGCCATCTTGGATAGTTTAATCTGATTCGCCGTAGGTGACTTCCTATATGAGCATGCTATTATCAGCAACCCATATCCAAGTCTTAAAGGGACACCCGGCCTGCCTTATAACATTCCACCTGCCTTATCACAACCACGTGCAGATCGCCATCCGCGCATTTAATACCGCCAAGGTCAACTGAGACAGTAGCTGCGTTCTCCGCAACGACGAACGTAGCTGCTGTTTCAGTTGGCTTTGGGAATAGTTCACGAAAAAGCATCAACTTAAAGATTGCGTCGTCACAAACCGGAATGATTTTCGTATTTTAAAATCACACACTATAATTTTTTACGCTAGTATATTATAATTTTTCTTGGGCGATCTATTGGCATAATTAATTTTAATTTTTACCGCATTAGTCTTTTAGATTTTTAATCTCGCAGTAAATATTACCAAACATTAAAATTACTACATGTGCACACACAGATGAAACTTCAAGGTTATTGTAGGCGCGCAAAGAATCATATTCGTGTAGAATAGCTACAGTAAATATAGTTAGCAATTATTCAACAGAAAATCTCTTATGTCAAACGGATTTTTACCAACGGATCGACCAACGGTAAGGAAATAGACCTTTGGGGCCATAATTGATGTGGAGGATCGAGAAAACTGGCGCTTGGAGAAATGTCCTTTCAAATATGTATTTGACTGTACATTTCTTTCTTTGGGAGCGCCTTTCCAAACATGACTGAGCTCTTGGTGCCATGATCAAGATAGGTGCAGGTACCTGCAAGTGATTGGAGAGGTGCCTGCGAGGGTACGAGTTGCTCATCCTCACTTGATTGGTTTCAGGTTGTTGTAATTCCTTTTCAGTCACAATACTGTATCTTAACGTAAAGTTCCTGTTTTTACCAGGAGTTAATTTGAATATTACCAAAGCTTCAAAAAGCGACTGTTAACAGTAAACAGCTTTGGTTCCGACCCAGGGGTTGCACCACAGGGAAAAGAGGCGAGAGCTCCCCCCATGTCGGGGAAGCCTTGCCCCCCTGTCAGGGAGTAACCGAGATTGTCATTGGCGAAAAGCTGGAAGACGGCGTCTACATGAAGACATACAAACCTCAAAATAGAGTTTGCCGTTTTGTTTGCTAGTAGTCGTACTGTTGCTACCTCATCACCTCCATAATTTAAGAGCTGCCTTAGTTAATCAGAAACGTCAACTAAATACGTACAAAACAAAACTTGTTAAGGATTCGAGCTAATTTTTCGTCGTTTGAATTCGTAATATCGATGAACTGAGCGACAATCATGTGCAGTTAAGTGGCTAAACTCAAAATTGATTTGCTGCGTTAGACCGTCAACTCCATGATTTATCAGGCGTTAAATGAGGCACGTTTGGGATGTCAACGCCTTACCAGTTGTCTCTAAAAGGAGAAGGCCCGATTTGAAATGCACAACGCACAGCACGAAATTTGTGAGGGGTCACGCGGACCCCAAACAAACGGAGCAATAGCAGCCCAATGGTCAGAGTGCCGGCCTCCCAACCAAGACGACGTCAACTCAAATTCAGCGTCTAACCAATACAGTACTTAAAAAAAATTTACTGTGCTCACAACTGGCACCTTTGAGGGCTAACTGTGTGTTCTTGCTATGGTTATGCGGAAACGTCAGCTAAATTTGTACAGAACAAAATTTGTTCTGCTTTCCTTCCTAGTTTTAGTTCGTTGAAATCTGATAACAATTAACTCCATAAAAACCGAGCAAAAAAATCAAAATTGAAGACTAAGTTGGCGAATTGATTTGTTAGTAGCCGCTTTCCTCTTAGCCCATCGCCACCGTGTTTTAAAACTAATTCTCAGTTAATTCTCAGCTAAATCTTCTGCCATTTGAAAAGTAAGCAATAATACTTTTCAAACCTAAATTATCCAGTATTAGTTTAAAACGTTAAAATAATAATATTTTTAAAAAATAATTCATCTGTTAATTAATTTGTAAATAAAATGTATAGGCAAAAAAAAAACCAGTATTTTGGTCACAATTAGGTTTTTACTACCTCTCATGCTAAAGAATGTTAACGAAAAACATCCGAAATTTACTTAACAGTGTGTTGGAAACGTGTCTTGGGAAGCCGAAAATAGGCTCTGAAGCAACGTAAAATGCTTCAGCTTCCGGGGCCCGCTGGGGGAGTTTACAGCGGTCCCCAGACTCACTAGCTGGTTTCGCTGGGCCCTGCTAAAGTAGTACAAATTCTAACAAAAAATGTTCATTTCCTTGCCCCCCCCCCCAGGGGGGGGGGGGGGGTGATCATTGTTCCCCTACCTAGTGTTAGCTGGCGCCACTACTGTTCCGACTAGCAGTAAGTAATAGTTATTGGTGAGGAGCGAGCGGTTATCGATTTTTAACCCACGGCTGCGATTATTGGCCCGGCTCAAGTATGCAAATAGGTCGAGGGACACAACCGCAAAGTTTCTCACCAATAAATGATTTATACGACGTTTGGGACGTCAAGCTAACTCGTATTTAATTAAAACATATTTGTGTTTGTCTTTTGTGAAAATTACTCAAGAAAACCGGTAATCAATAAGTATCTTGTTATGAATGAAGGTCATTCCATTTTAGTTTATGGAGGGGGGAGTATGTGGTAGACGGATGAGTCCTCCTTTGGGTCAAGTTTGTGGAGGGAGGGGTGAGTGGGAGGGAAGAAGACAGCCGCATCGTTTGGTCAGATTTCACACTGGTAAGCTCGCTCGTGTTTTCGAAACTGTTCGGAGTGGAAAAACTTCAGTAAGAGGCAGCAGGGATAGAATATCATTGTGCTGGGACATTCTGGCAAGGTATGTAATTTATTTTGTGCGTTTGTAGTGTGAGAATTATTTAAAAAATACAGTAATAGGGTATTGGTATGAATGAAGGTCATTCCATTTGAGTTTGTGGACGGAGGAGGGGGGGGGAATTCACATGGAGTGAATAAGCTTAGGTATGGGCTAGACATGTGAGAGTTAGCATGGATAGGATTTCATTCGGAACATTCCGGCAAGTTAAGTAATTTCTTTTTGTACGGTTTTATTGCGTTACTTTTTTGCACATTGTATTTGGTTGTTGGTGTGTGCGTTCCCGGTCGTGTGATCCGGAAATGTAAAGTGTGGGGTAACTTGATAACCCACACTTTTTGCGATGATGCACACTTCCGGTGACGGCTAACGGGATTTACCCTACGGAAATTTAGCATGGCGTTGAGTTAGCGTGACGTCACAGCCATGGTATAAGCTGTATTAATACAACAAAGAGAAATAAAGTGACAGTAAAAAGCCAGATACTATTATCGGTTGTTTTACTTGGATGTATGAGTAGTACTAGGAATGATATAAAAGAGAGCCTGTAGTGCTGGACATAGTGTCATGGTAATATTACTGCATGTTCAATCTCTCATTCTGGGTCGTGATCCCATACAGCCAAATGTGGAACGACTGATTGTAACTATTTTCCGGGATAACTAGCATTCAAAATAAACTGTAGATGTTTCAACTTACAGATAATTCCGAAAAATACCATTCGTCTTAAGATTAGTCTGGGCATGCGACACCTCCGCCTGCAACAGTGTTTCACGAGCGTGAAGCCGATAAGCAAATGGCCTCTTCAAGCCGAGGCCGACTGGAGTAGAAATCGCCAGTTCACTCTAGTTCACGCATATGCCAGAAAGTTGCGCATTTTAGCATTGCTTCGGGAAAATAAGATTCTAGCGATGTTGAATCAACTGGCCTGGTGTTGGGAAAAACACCAGCCAACAGACGAACTTGTGATAAGGGATGGAATATGAAGCGATAGTTACAACATGTACACTCCCACGTCGCATTTATTAGCTCCTGGTAATACAGTTGGGCTTTTAGAATTTTAAAGAAAATCCTTAAAATAAATATTTTGGTTTTGGAAAATATCCTTGAAAGTACTTGAATTTTTTTTGGTCGATCTTGTGCAAACCCCGAATCAAGAATGCGACAGCATTTTGGTTTATTGCTATTTCCAGGGATGTACTGGCTAAACGGGAAAACAATAACCATTTCGCAAAACTGAATGCCATTTCTCGAGCCCAAATGGTCCTCCCAGTATGCGCCTGGCTGCGTCTGGGTGTAATTTGGTTCAAATTCTTCGTATAGTATGTACTCAAGTCCTCAAATCGTGCATGAATTCCTTTGATTGCATGTTAAGTACAATTATTCAAACTGTCCAATCATGATTGGAGTTTTACCGGTTTGATTCTAACCGTAATAGATTTGTTCCTTCTTCAAAACGTGTAGTAAAGTTCAGACTTGAGCTAGTTTGTCCATAAGAACGTTAATCTTCGTCAGAAGACATAAAAAAAACCTTACCCTTGTGTACGAAGCTGCTGTTCACTCTGGTGAAAACCTACGTTGATAAATGAAAATTATACATGTAGTCGTCTCCAAATTAGAACCATAACATTATAAATTGATCCTACCTACCAGCTGAACTACGGTTATTATTCGATATTGTGTGTTTAACAGCTTTGTTTTGAGTACAGTAGTCTCAGTTACATATTTTCTTAGTTTCGTCAGATTAGTAGGAAATAAATTCATTTTGTTGACTTTGTTGTTGCATCTTGTTACCTCGTTGAGGATAGTGGTGGTATATGCAGAATATGTTGTTGTTTTTTTTTTAAACTGAGTCGCTACCATTACCTGTAAGGCAACATAAGACATCTAATAGTAATTTTTGTACCAGCTTACATTATGGCAAGTAATGTGCCGCAACACCGACTTAATTTTTTCGGATATCTTTTCAGGGTGCTGGTCACATGGTTCCTAGTGACAAACCCCAAGAAGCCCTGAAGATGATAACGAGTTTCTTGTTTCAACAACCGTACTGAAACTACTCGTATTGAATATAACTCAATTACTCGTATAGTTTGGAATTATTAAATTTATAAAATGTTTATTGCTGTTGTTATCGGGTAATTTATGCATAAATGCAAGGAATAACAAAATAAATATAAATATGTATTAGTTATATTTTAAATATTTGTCTCGAATATTAATACGAATATTATTCTTTAATTACAGCATGTTCACAGGTTTATCTATATTACAAACAAAACCGTCAAGTGTGCCGTAAAAAAGGGTGTTATATGATTGAATTTTCACTTGTTAAAATATACACGGATAAAAATTGATGTTTTTTAATTGAAATAATCAAATGTACAATTGAGAAAATTGCATCTGTGTAGATGCTGTTGTGCTTTACGTTTTAAATATATGATTGGTTAATCACAACGGCACCTAAACAGATGCAATTTTCTCAATTGTACATTTGATCATTTCAATTAAGAAACATCAATTTTTATCCGTGTACATTTTAACAAGTGAAAATTCAATCATATAACCCCCTTTTTTACGGCACACTTGGCGTTTTTGTTTGTAATCTGTGTATCTTTTTTACAGATATGGCGTCGCGGAACAAAGCTTTATGCATGCAGTCGATTGTTGCTGGCTACTGTGAAACAGTTCAACTCAGCTCTGAAAGCCTGCATCTGCGAAATAAATACGCCATTCTATCGTTTCTAGCTGCCAATTTCGACGTAGCTTAGTTTGGTTAAAATCTATATCATTTAGCTGAAACACTAATTCTTTCACGAGCATTTATTTCGGAGCCATGGCCCGTAGTCTTATGCCCCACTATACATAACTTTACCCTACTTACACATCGACTTACACACCATCAATCTCACCATCACATTACACCACACTATTATATCTAGCCCAGGGAAATTTCTGGCCTAGATCATGTTTCAGATTTTAGCTAGTTGCAGTAGTTTTTTTCTGAAACTGTGTCACACAAGAACCGCACATCTTGACTCAACCCCCCAGTTATTACCACAGCTACATATTACACCTGTTGCAGTACGCTTGCTTCATACCCCTCATCTCCAGCAGCACATCTCATAGGCACCTCACATAAGAGCCACTGCGCACTAGGCAAGGCAAGGCAGCTCACCTTCTCTCTCCCATTTAGGGAAAGTTCCAGTGAGCCATAACAATACCGATTTCAGTTCAGGCCGCTACATACCACACCTCCTGTGACAGTATGCTCGCCTCATCCTCTTCATCTCCAGCACATAACATAAACGCAATGCAATAGGATCCACCGCTCACAAGACAAGGCGGCTCGCTTTCTCTCTCCCATTTAGGGAAAGTTCCAGTGAGCCACAACAATACCGGTTTCACTACGAGCCACCATCACCGCAGAACTGCACACCCCTTCACTCCTAGTGAGCCACTACACAACAGCGACCCCATATCGACCGCCGACAAAAGCACAGACTATAGTACAGAGGAATAAGAGGAAGTGATGAGAGTAGGGGCAGAACGAGGGAAGAGGTAAGGGAGAGAGCTCACCTACACACTAATGCCCGAATCAAAGCAGAACCTTGCAATTGCACGAAGCTTGATGAGTGAATTCGTGCCACTCATGTGCCCTAACAGTTTTTGCACTGTACGTAACTCACACACCCACGAAGCCATCAGCAACTGCTTTTGTGCATGCTTCTTACACACCAGAAGAACGTGCTCTGGAGTTTCATCTGTTGGACACACGATACAATTCGGTGAGCCAGTCCACCCAACTGGAACTGATGCGCCCGCAGCAATGTATGCCCAACCCTCAGCCTGGAAACTGTCTTTGCCTCCCGGAAAGAGTCTATCGATGTTAGACCTCGTCATACACTTTGGGTGCACTGCATAAAAGCCCCTGGCTACATTTGCCACCTCCCAGTCGATCTGCCACTGCGACAGCGACCACTGCTTTACAATGGCTCGCCGCATCCTTATAGAACGTGCAGGGGTGACGCTCTGGCATTGCCCAATTGCCCTTCCCGTGCTAACCCATCCGCCAGAACATTGCCTGGGTTCCCGCAGTGACCCTTTATCCACTGAAACCGCACATAACTGTTACGCATAACCACCCAAAACTTCCAGAGTATCGTATAGACTAACGCATCTTCGATCTCAAGTCCCTCACACGCCGAGCGTAGGAATTTGTGGCCAGCCAAAGAAACCGTGTAAAGTGTAAATGAAGGCAGTTCCACATCACTAGCCACATCCAACGCTACTGAAATGGCCAACAGCTCACATAGTGTGCTCGATGTGACCATCTCAACTCGCCGCTTCACAGCAATCTTCAGCGAGGGAATCGCAATTCCGACCCCTCCCCTCATACTCGCAGCCTCAAACGAGGCATCAGAAAAAATTGCACTGTCCGTGGCCCTACTCTCAAACACTCGAAGCACTTCCGGACACCAGGTCCACGGACTGAGCGCTCGCGCCCTGGCCACAGGCAGATCAGGAACCTGTTGCAACAGCGAAATCCCTGTTCCTGCCTGTCCTAGTATGGTCCGTGCTCTCTCCCCCAAGGTACAGCAGTCACCTAGGATTTTACTAATAGGATCCATTCGGCACCGACTCAAGTTTCGGAGGCACAGCAAAACAAGTAATTCTTTAGCCCTCAGTTCTTATGGTGGCTCACTGCACTCCACCCACAGTGCTTGGACTGGGGTAGAGACCATGCAGCCCGAAACCGCTCGCAAACTCACATTCAGCAAAGACATAAAAAGTGCACAAAGAATGCATCTGGAGTTTGCTGAGTGGCATTGTTCCCTAATTACAATGGCTAAAACAATGTAAAACAATCAAAATGGTCGTTCAGGGTACCGTAACTCCGGAACGGCTCGACCAATCTAAAAAGTGGTCTCTGTGAGGTTGAAGCCCAGGGACATTTCTGGCCTAGATCATGTTTCAGATTTTAGGTAATTGCAGTAGTTTTTTCGGAAACCGTGTCACACAAGAACAAGCACAAGAAGAAGTGGTGAACAGTTTTCAAATTTACGTGTGGCTCCGTACGTTTACTCTTGCACCGAAATGCATAAAAGTTGGTATAAATTTACCTTCTTTACCTATCTACTATCTGGCCAAGTTTGGTTGAAATATATTGAATAGGAACGGAGAAATTAATAGTTTTAGTTATGCTGGAAAGAGGACTTTAATCGGCCATGTATGATACGCTTAGGTTGGGTAAGCAAATTCATCATGCACTATAATGAAAGAGCGCGAGCCTGTCCATTCTTGGCACGGAAGCAAAGAAAAAGAGCGAGCGGTGGACAATGTGAAAAGATGTGCCGAATAACAATCATTCACAAACAAAATATTGCTTCAATAATGCTGGCTATTAGAGCCGACTTGAATAGTTTCAACGGTGGTACAGTAACGATCAACTAACAATAAGTAGTGGTTATTGAAAGGTTAAAGGGTTAAAGGGTTTAACGAGCGTTAACCACTCCTGGTCATCTGCCCGAAGCCCTAAGGCCCTATGTCTGCAACAGCCAGATTCCCAGGCAGTCAACCACCCAATAGTGGTTATTGGCATACTTTTACAACAGTGGTCCCTCTATACGTCATATTTTGTGATAGTTTTGTTCTTCCGAGGCTTAGCCGAGGCGTTAAGAGCCGAGGAAGCAAAACTATTACAATATATCACGCATAGAGTGACTATTGTTGCAAAAGTATGACAATAACCACTGCTTATTGTTAGTTGATCGTTACTATACCAACTTTATAATTATTCAAGTCGGCTCTAATAGCCAGCATTATTATTGAAGCAAGCAATATTTTGTTTGTTACTGATTGTTATAGGGCACATCTGTTCACATTGTCCATTGCTCGCTCTTTTGCTTTGCTTCCGTGCCAAGAATCCGTGGCAAGAATGGACTGGCTGGGGTACAGCTAAATCATGCCGAATGGCTGTTTGCCGTGACGTCACCATGAGTTAGCCAATGACGAACGTGAACAACGGCTGTTTGGCCGTCTGATTGGACTAGCCCAGTCATGTGATATGAACGGCACAGCAAACAGCCATGGCGTGTGGTATGGTATGTTTGAATTAGAAAATTGCGTAGCGAGCAAATGCAGAAGAGGCTGCTAAATAAAGAAGAGCTGCTGAGTTACGAAGAAGACACTGTAACATTGCATAAAACAAGACCGTTTTCACAGGGTGTTTCATGGACAAACAGAAACTCTTTAAAGCAGAGCAAGGGGACGTGTCAAGCCTACACAGGAAGCGTAGACGTAACTTTCCGGGAACCCCAACCAGATAAGGCATACGATAACTTCAAGTAAAGGATTCTCTGTACTAACGTAACAAAAACATACACAGTTCTTAAAAATTCTATTAAAAATAAAAGCAGCGAACCACCAGTATACAAACAGAAAAGTAAAGCGTATTATTCCTACAATCATTAGACCAGTCGTGGCTTTAGTGGCTTTATATGGCTATCATTAGGCCACATAGATCAACACCGAAGTTCCTATCCTATAAGTGAAGGGTTAAGGGTTATAGTGAAGGGTTAAGCCGCTGCTTGCATCGAGAGCACTGGGCTTCTAATTGCCATATCAGCCGTCTATAGTTGCGTTCACTTGAGCTTCCTTTTATTTATTCTGAAGCTTATGGTGTAGCTGAATTATATTACAGCTTAGTACGTTATCCACACAGATATATCATAAATCGTAACTAGATACAGCTTATTCACCGATTAATTAAGTCCGTGAAATGCAATTTCGACCAAGCTACATTGCTTCCTTGCTTATTCAGATTAACTTACGTGAAATTGATCCCATATTAATTTAAATTGCATCAGGACAGACGGACATAAGTCGTAAGTCCTTGTATTTCAAAGTGTGAATATTGAGAACGTTGATCAAATCTTGTGTCTGTCATTTATTTTAGCCTTAAGTATTGAATTGTATACATTATTGCCATCCTGATTTTTTAACTAATTATCCCCCAAAATTGGTCTAGACAAACACTTCATTCCTGACTTACAGTCCAGGGCCGAGTGGTCAGAAATTCGGATTCCGTGCAATTTTCGTGGCAGAAACATGCCACCTATGGCAAAGTGTTAGTATAGTCACAGGCTTTCAAAAAATCTTTGCTGTTAACCCCGCATTTTTAGCGGGGGGGGGGGGGGGGAATTATATACCCCTCCTTACAATAGGACTAAGTAGCAAAATTAGTGAACCCCTATCATGTTTGGTATCAAATGAACGGTGTTGGTCCACAGATTCTTAATAAAGTACAACATTTGACCTTCGACCTCATTTATAATAATAATAATAATAGGTTTATTCAGCAATCGGCCCGAAGTTCTGCGAGAACTTGTGCGTGCCGGATTACAACATAAAATATGCAAGGACATTGTGCGAGGGAAAAAAAAAAACAGAAATATGGTGATTAAGTAGCGAGACATTTTGAAAGCAAGGCAGGAACATATGGTTAGACATTACACTTGCAACTGATAACGCCACTAAAAGTCAGTACAATGCTAACAATGCTAACAATGCTAACAATATCAAAAACATTAACAAAATCAGGGTCATATCAGGAAAAAATCCCCCCCCCCCCCCCATTTAAAAAAAAAATCAGAAACATTCTGGGAAACAAACTACCTCTATCAGAGATAATATCGTGAACACAAATTAAACATTATTAGAAACAAAAACATGCTAAAAAAGCCGTTTCATATAAACCAAGAAAAAAGCTAATCTATTAGTTGTTGGTCTAAAAAGTAAGCAGTTAGATGCTTTCTAATGGTTGATATTTTATTAAGTTGAAGCAGTTGCAATGGGATTTCATTGAATATGTAAGGGATTTTGTAGCTGTTGGTTCTTTTACCGTAATGGTTCCTCATAAAAGGCACATCATATCGGTATGTTGTTTTTCGCAAGTAAGCATTTTTGGTGTTGGAACTGATTTTATATTCATCATTAAAATAATTTTTTAGAACAACTACAAAATGTCTCAGCTGTCTTATTTTAAGAATTCCAGTTTTCCTATAAACCTCCTTAGTTTTTAAATTTCCATATTCATTGAACAAAATTTTTATAATTCTATTTTGTAATTTTTGTAGTCGGTTTAGGTGGCAGTCAGCGGCAAAGCCAAACATTTCAATGCCATATCTAATTTGACTCTCTATCCAAGCATAGTAGATCATTTTTTTATTTTTTGTGCTTAAGAGATACCTTATATGGTAAAGACTTGGCATAAGTTTCCTAAGTTTTTTAATGAGTTTCTCAATCTGCTTTTTGTACGTCCACTGTGAGTCAATTTGGAAGCCCAGATAAGTTGCTTCACTTACCCTTTTGATCACTCTACATGTATTCATGCAGTTACTGTTTGTACAAAATTTAGTATGAAGAAAGATGTTTTTCTCAACAACTTTTTGAGCATGTGGTGATTTTACAGTGATGCAAAGAGTTTTTTTCTTCACTAATAAAAACTTCATTAGATACGAACCAAGAATTCAGCGAATTAAAGTCATGCTGCAATTTGTAGATCATATTCGCAATATCCTGGTCAATAGCAAGTAAAAAAATATCATCAGCACAGAGAAAAATTTCGCAATTTTCAACAAATTCTGGGATGTCATTTATGTAAATAAGAAACAGTAGGGGACCAAGAACTGAACCTTGTGGTACCCCATGTTCAACTTTTAAAAATTTGCTATTTTCGTTGTTAATTCTGGTGCATACTTGACGATCACCCATGTAGCTTTTAAGAATATTGAGGATTTTACCACGAAGTCCTACGTTTTTGCATTTATAAAAAAGGATGCCATGGTCAATAGTATCGAATGCTTTTTGAAGGTCTATTAGAATAGCACCAGCTAGTTTGCCGTCGTTCAGAGCTTGGGAAACGATGTCATTAATTGCTTTTAAAGCATCGCTAGTGCCTCTATTGCTTCTAAAGCCAAACTGTCTGTTTGACAGAGAAGAATTTTTGTCAAGAAAATTTGAGATTCCATTTGCAAAGAATTTCTCAATAATTTTGTCTATTGCTGGCAGCAGGGAAATAGGTCGGTAATTGTTCATATCCACTCTAGAGCCCTTTTTAAAAATAGGTCTAAGCATTTGAAATTTTAATCGTTCAGGCCATGTTTCAGTTTCAATAATTTTATTTACAAGTTTAGAGATCAAAATAGCAGAATTGAATTTGCTACTTTTAAGATGCTTCAGCTGGAAGCCGTCAATTCCAGCAGAGTTTTTGTTTTTAATATTTGAAATAATAGAGCAGATCTCCTCAATCGATGAGTGGAGAATTCCCATTGTATTTCTGTTATTTTTATTAGGCGTCTTTTTTGGTTGATGTAAGCCATTTAAATGATTTGCTGTAGATAGTGAACAACTTTGTTTAAGAATAGCAAATCTATTTTGGAACGTTTTTTCCAAATTTGGAACTTGATTAGCAAAATTAGTATTAAAATCATTCTTTACTTTATTCTTCCCTTTATCATGGAAAGCCTTGTTCAGTGCTTCGTCAATATTAGGTTTGTTATTTCCAAGAATTTTACCTACATTATTCCACATTTTTTTAGCATCAAAACGTGCTTGATCAAAGAGTTTATGGTAATGATTTTGCTTTGCCTCTTTAATTAGTTTGCTTACCTCATTTTTAAGAGTTTTATACTCGGTTAATAATCCTGGGTCGGTATTCTTCTTCTTACTGATTGTTTTCCATAAGTTATTTTTATGCGTTATTTTATCAATGATGAATTTATTAATCCAAGGTTTCTTAACAATGATTTTTGTGCTAGTCAGTTATTTGACCCAAATAAAGGTCAAAAAGGTAAAAAATTACAAATCTTTCCACAAATTTGACTAAATTATTAAATTTTTATGGTATCTTGTCATGTTTGATATCAAACGAATGGTGTCGGTTCTCAGACCATTAATTAATCGTAATATTTGACCTTTGACCCCATTTGACATTAATACAAGTAAATAGAAGGTCAACATTTTAAGTTTTTTCCCAAATTTAACAGAACTAGTGAATATTTACTATGATATCTTGTATAGTATCAAATGAAAGCTGATGACCTGTGGATCATTATAAATTGACCTTTAACCTCATTTGACCCACTCTACTAGCGACTTTTAAACATTCACCAGGAATCACGTATCATGTTATAGGTAATGGCAAAACAGTTATTGGCTTATATATACCAGCAAAGCAATTGTAGATGCATAGATGCGATTTGCAAGATGTTCTATTACGACCGGCAGAGCTATACATCTTAAAGGCAGTTCTTCAAGCAGTAGGATCCTATACTGAAAACTATTGACTATTGACTATAGTTTGGTAGAGGTAGAATTATATCAAAAACCAAAACTGGTAATAGGGGCCGCCAACTTTTTTTTTTTTTAATTGTGTATTGACTCAACTCCACTACCGTGCAGATGTGTAATAAAGTGCCACGTCAGCAAGAAATTGGTTTTCATCAATTTGCTACTACCTTTTGCCTTAGGCCGAACCATTCTCAACTTAGTCACCTCTTTATTGGCTTTTGGTTTGGTTTTAATTTTGTTGTAATTTGTTGTATTTAGTTAGTTTTGGTGTGTTGATATCACTCATTTGAAGGGCTGGACCACTCTCAACTTGGTGACCTCCTTACCAGTTTTTGGCTTTGTTTAGTTTGCTTTGTTTTTACACTTGGTTTATTTTTCGTGAATTGGACGTGAATACAATTCCTTTACAACGTTGTTTAGATTTATTGTGATACACTAGTGTGGGTCTAGGCACGTACGTCAGTAAACACGTTCCCATTGTCGGAACTTTGGCCGTCCAACGAGAGACGATGCCGACAATACTAACAATGGTTATAACCATATTTTCGTACGTACGTACCCTCCCACGCCATCCCTGTTACGCCCCCAGGCTTCAAACCATAAAAGGTACGCAGTTCGTATTGTAGTGCACCCATTCGTCCAATTTCATAGCTGGAAGCCTTCCCGTTATCTCGGAATCGATGAATAATCACCCTACGGGAATTAACATGGGGATGAGCGGACTAGCTAGCTAGGTAGTAACACATTTTCAACGTTATTGAGGGGCATATTTTGCATTGAAAGTAGCATAGCTGGCATTCAAACACGAGTTAATTTTTGTCAGGTGGGTCATTGTTCTCGATTTCAACAGAATTTAAGCTTTTGTACCGCATTATTTTTTCCCCCAAGTACTGAAATGTGCCCAACTATGCTTCAAGATATAAGACACTGACGCAATGGCGTCACGCTACAATGGTTTACAACCTCGACAATTGATGTGATGTGATGTTTGTTGTGATGTTTGTTGCCTAACTTGGCGCGACACTAGCGTGTGTCTAGATAGTCACCAGACAGTACAAAAAATGTTCTGTTTCATGCATTTTCGGAAAGTATCCATGTATCAAAGCATGCGTTGAAGATAAAGCTATTCGTGTAAATAAGGCATGTGCGGAAAGAGATGTGAAAAACATTCCACTTATTTACAAAGAAGTGTCGAATATTTTAAAGACAGAATATGTGATTAACGCTTTTTAAGAATTCGAAGCTGCTGATGCCGCTAATCCAATGTCAGTTGCGCTTTTGCAATTCATGCAGATGGTGGTTGATCTTTGGGATTTTACTAGAAGTGTGCGATCTTAGGATACTTCACTTAAGGAACTGGCAAAGTATTTCTTTGCCCATGACAAGCGAAACTACGCATTAAGAATCCTAGCTGAGATGAATGATATAGGGGAAAATGCTCCAGAAATACTTGCTGAATTTGAAAAAGGCAATTGAAAAGTGTACAAGACTATGGTTCCGTTTTGTAGTATTGGTGGCGACCACGCATTGGGGCACATCAACCGAAGCATTAAGGTATCTGAAGGTATTCGTGGTATAACCTTACATTCCAGTGCATGTCCAAGATTCTTTCTTATAGCACCTGAAATGGCAAGGTTGGCCAGTCAAGCACAGGACAAGTGACTGATGTAAATACATCAAGAAAAAACTCTACGAGTTAAATCTAGCAACTTTACAAACAATCAATGACAATATACTGAAGCTTCATGACTATTTGAGTATATTGTACTTCAATCAGTTGAAGTCAACACAGGACGGCTACTCAACCTTGATACAATGACAGTAATGACTGAGGGCACCAAGGTCGATGTATTTAGAAGAAATTAAGTAGGACAAAAACTGTACGTACAGTTCCTGGGAGAAAGTCCACCAGACTTTCTCTTCTTGCAATCTTCATGTTGCAAACAACATGAATTTCTTGGTACGTTACATACTTTCGATAAATAGCAATCATAAAGTAATTGCAAAGTTGGGCACATGTCAGAAAATGAAGTACTTTATGGAAGAACTTCAATTCTGCCATTGCAACGTTATACGGTCTTTATCTCGGTCTTTACTAACAGATGCACTTATTTCTTGTGGCTTTTCTTCAAAAATTATCGTAAGTGGGCTTTTGTTTGAGCAATTCTGTATCGCGCCACCTATGGCAAAAAGCGATCTTGGGATCAATGAAAATTCGTAGGAGCCAATTCATAGTTTTAGATGTATTCATGGACGAGATCGTGCCACAACCAACATTGAAACCAGTAATGTGTTACTTTCTTTCAATTCCACCATCGAATCGGCTTTTAATTTACTTCAACTAGCTTGTCTAAATCTATCCACATTTCAAGTTTTTTTTTTAAATAATATTAGACATTTTTGTCCCATATATTCGCCGAAGTCTTATGTACTCGTTCGTTCGAGGACCTGTACGGATAGTTTTTGTCGTACTGTGATGTACAACGACTTTGATATCCTCTGTCATTAATGTCTTTGTAACATGGTTGAGCATCTGTCCTGTGTCGTCTTCAAACGGATTTAATAACTCCTTGAAATAGATATGAAGCTTCAGTGTGCTGTCATTGATTGTTTATAAAGTTGCTATAGGTTTAACTCGTGATGCTTTAGATTTCTTGACGTATTTACAACAGCTTCACTTGCTGTGCTTCACTTGCCAACCTTGTCATTTCAGGTGCTACAAGAAAAGATCTTGCAAATGCATCGGGATTAAGGGTATACCACGAATATCTCCAACAGTTTAATGATTCGGTCGATGTGCTTCTATGCGTGGTCGCCACCAATACTACAAAACGGCACTATGGTCTTGTTCCAATTGCCTTTTTCAAATTCAGCTAGTATCTCGAGCATTTTCCCCTAAATCATTCATCTCAGCTAAATAAATTGCAAGGATTGTTGCATAGTTTCGCTTGTCATGGGCAAAGAAATATTTTGCCAGTTCCTTAAGTGTAGTAAGGTGCAAATCCCAGATCGCACACTTCTAGTAAAATCCCAAAGATCAACCACCATCTGCATGAATTGCAAAAGCGCAACTGAGATTGGATTAGTGGCATCAGCAGCTTCGAATTCTTAAAAAGCTTTAATCACATATTCTGTCTTTAAAATATTCGACACTTCTTTGTACATAAGTGGAATGTTTTTCACGTCTCTTTCCGCACATGCCTTATTTAAACGAAATGTTTTATCTTCAACGCATGCTTTGATACATGAATATTTTTCGAAAATGCATGAAACAGAACATGTAGAGAGAACCTCTGATACGGTTAGATGAGCTTGGATACCTCTTCTGACGTGGTTTCCTTGCAATATTTTTTGTACTGTCTGGTGACTAAATAATTCTACCTCTACCAAACTATAGTCAATACCACTGTTTTCAGTATAGGATCCTACTGCTTGAAGAACTGCCATTAAGATGTATAGCTCTCCTGGTCATAATAGAACATCTTGCAAATAGCATCTATGCATCTGCAATTGCTGTTTTGCCATTACCCATAACATGATAATAAACAAAAACGGAACGTTAAATGTTTAGAGTAAGGATCTAAAAGTCAAAACCTAGAAGGAACACGGAAAAGCTTTGACAGTCA
>JAHWFP010245912.1:42523-89836 GCA_023313725.1 Lithobius niger | reverse complement strand
GACAAAATTTTACACCTAGACCCTGACTGTCAAAGCTTATCCGTGTTCCTTCTAGGTTTTGACTTTTAGATCCTTATTTTAAACATTTAACGTTCCGTTTTTGTTTATTAATTCGTGTTACTTTTAGAATTGCAGCTAAACTGTAAAACAGTGCAGTTGACGGTCAAAGCTGATAGTTTAACACAAGACACCCTAGGCTGACCCTTACTAATCTGGTTATCGCCAATGGTAACAATAGAAACAAATCCTTTAATCTTCAGTCTATGTCTTGCAGCTGGCGTTTGCTAATTGGTATTGTTGCATAATAACAATGTTTAAAACAATGTAAAACAATCAATCTGGTGGTTTAGAGCTCCGTAACCCCTGAACCACTTGACCAATTAGAAAAGGCCTTATGAAAAGGGCACACCTACGGAGCAATACCTGTAAAATGAGCTAAGAACCAGCTTTATACGTCAAATGGTGTGACCTGTAGAGAGGACAGACGAAAGTATCCCCAGAACAACAACAACAACAAGAAGAAGAAGCTGAACAAGAAGTTGTCTATTTGGCCCCTGTCTGCATCTCGGGTTTGGCTGGACCGAATTTCACAATTTTTGGACTGCAGACAGGCCTTTACTAGTCAAGGCTAGATTCCAAATTTGGTTTAAAGATGTTTACTTTTGACGGAGTTATAAGCTCTCAAAGTTGAGAGTTTAACACAGAGGTCCTAGGTCGACCCTTACAACACTGGCTATCGCCAGTGTTAATACGTGATTACTTGTGAATGTTTAAAAGTCGTCAGTAAAGTGGGTCAAATGAGATCAAAGGTCAATTTATAATGATCCACAGGTCATCAGCTTTCATTTGATACTATACAAGATAGCATAGTAAATATTCACTAGTTCTGTTTAATTTGGGAAAAACTTAAAATGTTGACCTTCTATTTACCTGTATTAATGTCAAATGGGATCAAAGGTCAAATATTATGATTAATTATTGGTCTGAGAACTGACGCCATTCGTTTGATACCAAACATGACAAGATACCATAAAAACTTAGTAATTTAGTCAAATTCGTGGACAGACGTAATTGTTGACCTTTTTGACCTTTATTTGGTTCAAATGAGGTCGAAGGTCAAATGTAGTACTTTATGAATAATCTGTGGACCAACACCTTTCATTTGATACCAAACATGATGGGGGTTCACTAATTTTGCTACTCGGTACTATTTTAAGGAGGGGTATATAATCCCCCCCCCCCCTGCTATAAATCGGGGTTGACACCAAAGATTTATTGAAAGCCTGTGACCATACTAACACTTTGCCATAGGTGGCATGTTTCTCCCACGAAAATTGCACGGGATGCCACTCGGCCCCGGACTATTAGTTTTGCGGCAGAGTTCACCTTAGAAGTACTAGAATTTCGAGGAGAGCTCAAGTTTTAACAAAAAATTGTTCTAAACAATCAGGATACATATATTAACGAAACAATAGTAGCCTATGCATTAAAGACTGGTCTTATTAGGATACTAGATACAATAATCTGGGTAAAAACTAAAATAACTGCCCCAACGGTACTCGAATCCAGGAGTTTGCAAATACTAGGCTGGGTGCTCTTCCCACTGCGCTTCCAAGGTGGCGCTTGACTACAGGATCCTATACTGAATTTAGTAGCTGTTCAGTCTTTTTCACTTGACCTAGAGGTTAGAAATACACACAAGAAGGGAAAGAAACTGTGTTTGTAACCTGTAGGTCACCAATGAGGGAGGGTGAACAGCTAAACTGGATCCTATCACTAGGAGCCATCCTGGTAGTTCAGTGGTTAAGCATAGTAGGTGGGTGCCCTAGCAAAAATAAACCAAGGTTTAACCTTGGTTATGAAACCATGGTTATCATGGTAACCATGGTTATATGTAACCATGGTATAACCTGGGGTAAAGTGGCAGTAATTTTATCATTGTAAATCAAGGTTTCGCAATGAGGTTTCACCACACTTTAACCCCAGAAAAACCATAGAATAAACTGCAGTTACATTTTCGTACACCATAGTAGTCCTGCAGCTTCAACTACGGTTGCAGTAAGGCTAGAGTATATTAGAACTGTGTGACATCCTCCAGTTACACCTGTTTAAAACCATAATTACATGGTTAAAGCTTTGTTAACCCGTGGTAGAACTAATGGTCATTAAGGTTGCATCTTGATAAACATCAGTTACAAGCACGGTGTTACGTATTATTGGATTTCTGTTAAACAATGGTTTAACTGAGGTGAAAATTCATGGGGTATTGTGGTTTAACCTATGTTAAAGCATGGTAGAATTACCCAAAATAGATCTGAGGTTCAAAAATAGATTCTGAAATAGGTTCTAAAATGCAAACGCTGTTGACGGTAAAATATTTAATTTGATATGCAGTCAACAATCTTTATCGTTGATTTGCAACAAAAAAAGAAAGTTTTCCTGTCGTAATCATTACGCTGTTATTCATTTATTGATGTACATTTTTGTTATTGAGATGTCAGCATATTTACGCGAACACAATGTTTTGTACTCAATGTCACGTAGTCTGTCATACAATGATTTGTACCACAATTATATATCAATACAGTATACCATGGACTTACCTTAATATCACTACATTACCTTGCTCCTCTTGCTACCTGACAAGCTTGGCAACGATGCATCAGTTATATATACCCACTAGGGTTAATGGTAATGGTTTTCAGATTTCTATTTTAGTTGCTGCTGCTAAAGTTAAACCAAGGGAAACTTCTTTAAACAGTTTAAATTGTTTTAAACAGTGTGAACCTTTTATAAGCAAGTAACTTACACATAATTTAGGAAGTACCATAACGTCATATTTTTTTAAGGCTTTCATAGGCGAAGACCCTACATCTGTATGTCAAATATGGTAAAAAAAAAGTGTCTATTTAAGCATGGTTTGACCTCTGTTAAAACACAGCGATTTTACTGGTTTAACCTATGCTAAAGCATAATGCAGTTCGAGGCGAAGTCTCAACCTCCCAAATACATTGTTTCCAGTAAAATATTGACATTTAATAACTGATATTGAAAATCTATTCATTAATCAGCATCATTAATCAGCAATATATTTTTAATGCAATGAAAAATCTTTGGTTATATTGGTGGTGTAACCAAGGTTTAATTCCAAAATAACTAAAGTGGTAGCACTGTTGTATCGTGGTGTTGTTTTATTCCTTGTAAAATTCCCAGCTCACAATGTTCTCAACAATAATGTTATAACCGCAATTTAAAATAAGTCGAGCAGCTATGCTTGAATCATTGTCTCGTAGTTCATGGTTATGTTTACATTGTGATTGCACATCAATACAGCAAACAATTGCTCAGCATGATTTTGCCAAGGCACTCTTCATCTAAAACCATGGTTTTCAGCCATGATTCAATTGAGGTTGCACTTCAGTAAAATCTTGCTTAGCATGATTTTACCATGGTAATCTTAGTTTGAAACCTAGGAATTTACCCAAGATTTAATTACAGTTTAACGACAGTAAACAATTGCGCAGCATGATATCACAATGGTAATCTTGATTTAATACCATGGTTTTAAGCCAAGGTTAATTTGAGTTGGACTGGCACAGTAAAGAACTGCTCAGTATGATTTTACCATGGTTTGAAACCAAGATTTTTACACAAGGCTCAATTAAGGTTAGCATTTTATCATGATAATCTTCGTTTAAAACCATGATTTTGCTCTAGGTTCTACTGAGATTAGACAACAGTGAAAAATTGCTCGCCTTGAATTTATCATGATGATTTTCATTTAAAGCCACAGATCTTACCCAAGATTCAACCGAGGTTGGACCACAGTAAAAAATTGCTCAGCATGATTATACAAAGGTAATCTTCAAATTAAACCATGGATTTTTCCTAGTTCAATTGAAGTTTGATCGCAGTGTAAAAAAAAATGATCTTATGATTTTAGCATGATTGTTCAGCAATTGATTTTATCCGTTTTTACATAAGGCATGGTTGAGTTGGTAAAAACCTGCTCAGTATGATTTTATCGTAGTACTCTTCGTTTGAAATCATAGTTTTACCTAAGGTTCAATTGGGATTGAACCGCAGTAAAATATTATTCAGCATTATTTCACCAAATGAGGTTGCACCACAGTAAAAATTTGTTCATTGCGATTTTTACCAGTGGCACTCTTCTCTTGAAACCATGGTTGTTACCAAGGTTATATGAGGATGGTCTAACAGAGTAAGAGTTTGATAATCATGATTTTATCATGGTTTTCTTCATTCGAAACCATGGTTTATATGCAAAGTTCAATTGAGGTAACTCCACAGTAAAGAAATGATCCGCATTTTATCATGGTAATCTTCGTTTAAACCACAGGTTTACCCATGGTTCAACTGAGATTGGACCACAGTGAAAATCGCTAGCACGATTATACGAAGGTAATCTTCCGATAAAACATCATTTCACGCGGCATCGCTTGGATGAAGACTGCTTGGAGGAACTCCTCCATAATTTGTAGCTTCCTCTTCGTTTTTTAAACCATCATCCTGTTTTTTGATCTGTATAGATGCTGTTAGTCTCGATTCTGTCCTCCTACGCCCAATGATGTCCCAAAAAAATTTGTACCATTGAAACACTTTGGCGGCAGCTTTTGACTCGCAGTGACAGCGCTGACCTGAATGCTTGCCAATTCGTGCTGGAAGAAAAGTATCCTTCTTTCGCAACATTTTTAGCCACTCTGCTTGTCAGCATACTCCTGGCTGGATAAATTAGGTCTCCGTCTGCCAAGGTAGGGTGCTAAGCCCGTAGGTACATCATCAAGAATGTGTAAACGCCTAAGTCTTGGGAATCTAAAAAGGATGAGATGGATTTCCTTGCTGCTCTGATGTGCTTCCATACCATGATGTAGGCCTAGTTAGCTTGTCTATAACTAGTTGGCAAAATCAGGAAAAGCTTGTAGTGCTTTGTTTTGCTTCTCCATATTTTCACCATTTGTTGAACAAATCTGGTTGACTGTATGGACTCCTCCCGCGATATACAGGGTGAGTAAAAAGTATTGACCCAGTGGATCTGGCAACCGCATGACTTGGTTTAGCCATCAAACAACCATCGATCATTGGTCACCACGGAGGGGCCACGTTTTGAGGTCATCCAGGGGTGCCCCCACTCTGCCCCCTTAAATAAATTTTCCACTTCCGGTTCGTTTAGGAATAGGGCATTGGTCCCAATTTGAGATATGTGCGGAAATTCAATTCATGGTGAATGCAGAAAACAGCATGTAAATCGGTCCACAACAGCACGAGCTATGGCCAAAACACTAGTACAAATGTTGGCTTTACTGTATAAAATAATATCCTGAGCAGTTGTGTGAATTGATTTATTGCATGTAATAATTACAGTAGGGAATAGCAAACGTAACGAAATTGATAAGGGTTCAACTAGCGCAGGTTTGTAGCACGTGTAACAACCTGGTGTTAGACCTTGAACTGCATGTCGAAGTTTGAACACGTTTCACCAAATGTGCAGTTTGCCATACAAACACACTGTGTACTTCAACTATTGATTGGTACCTCCCTTCTCGGGAATCAGTAAGCAAGAAAGAAGTCCTTTGTGGACACTTAGGGCACTAAGTATTAAGGTTGCCCCTCACCCAGCCACCCTTAAATAAAGTTTCCACTTCCGGTTCCTTTAGGTCGAATGCCAGTGTGCTATATGTGTTTCAAACATATGCACACAATCATGTGCTAGCCAAACCCTTAAAAATTTAATTACGTTTGCTATTCCCTATTGTAATTACTACATGCAATCAACCAATTCACACAACTGCTGATGATATTATTTTACGCAATAAAGCCATTTAAGACATGCTTTTGCGATCGCAGAGCAAATTGATAGTCGAGGTAACAATGTGCCAATTTCAACTTCTTTTCAGGGCAACAACGTCCCAGTTTCACCTTCAAGCCAAAGAATTGACACACTCGCACGTTTTCATTGTTACCCTTCCAGGGGTCGTTGTGGTTGCTTCATTTCTGCTATGAAACTTTGGTTTATAATGTGAGATGGGACCTCTTACGCTTGTCAATCATTGTATTATTGAGTTCGGGTTCATTAATTGTTCCCCTTATTCAGTTTATATACTGTAGCGTTATCGTCCACGTCGATCCATTGTTGTATTGATTGATTGTAGAAATTCTAAATATAGCGTGGTTTTGACAGATTGGGCCCTTACACCAAATGGGACCTCTACGCTTGTCAATCATTCTATTGTTGAATCTGCCGATATAAATAACTGTCCCGTGTGGGAGTGATTTATTATTATTCTTCGAAGTGATCGATCATGAGCGACGATCTTATCATAATTATCTACTTCTAGAAAGTAATTTAGGTTCTACGAAATGTCGTAAATATTGTCAACTGGTAATGCCATCCTTTAAACTCTAACAATAGGTATAATCAGGCCCGGACTGGGTAGGGGGGCTGGATGGCGATCGCCCGGTGGGCCAGCACCCTCTCTTTTTTTATTTGTTCATTGAAATCCTCATGTGTTGAATGTTGTAATAACCGATTCAACTGAATACTGCAAAGGGGGAGTGGGGTGGGGGTGCCTGTAAATTTATGGAAAAACTAATTCAGTGTGCCAAAGTGTTAATTTGATGGACCAAAATGTTATGAGCCCGGTTGAAAGAATTAAGCCAGTTCGGGCCTGGGTATAATTATACTGGTTCGGGTTACAATGATCTTGCCGCCTCTCGGTCGTCTTTGAAGAGGACTCCTAATTATATTCACTAATCTGGAGCCTATTTGATCTATCCGAATAAATATTCGTCTCATGCATTTACTAAATGTATGATATTTATGCAAATATGTATCCAATCAATTAGTCGTATTGTTTCTGTTACAAAGACTAATTAAGCCATTAATTAATTCCTTACATAATCCCTGTTCGAACTAAAATCACGGTACCTTTTTAGTGGTTCCTTATTTTAGGCTCCAAACCCAGCCTCTTTATTTCAGAAACTGCTTTACATAATTAAGCAAGAACCGGCCCAAAATATGTTTTAATGGTTGTGTGACTAGGGAAAACGGACCTTCTTTGAGGTAAAAAAAATAACCTTCAGGGCAATAATTATGTGCAGCGAAACTAAGTTGCCTCATTAATTGAGCAACACTAATCTGGGTGGAGTTGGAATAAAATCATGTTTGTATGATGTATGGCTTATTTTGCATGCAAGACTCGAGAACGCATTCTCTATGTAACTGAACCCAAAAGTTTAATCAATTTCATTTTTGTTGCTGTTGATCTGAAATAAATTTTAATTTCACTTTTTTCCTATGTTGACCACATGGTTTCTTCCCTCTCACTTTCCCTGAGGGGAGGCATGGCACCTTCTCATATCATCTTGTGCTCTACTTTTGGCCTCGAGTTGGCCGTGGCTCATCCAAGATCGCTCAAGGCTGAGTGGTTTCCTTACCCTCGTCATTATACCGCCAGCTGGTTGGCCTAGATTTGCTTTGGCTGGGGGACGAAAGAGAAACACAATCGTTACAGGCTATGTTTTTTCAACTTTCAATATTTCGCTTTGAAAACTTGTTTCTTGCTTCTTCACATTTTTGAAGAAAGTCACTGTATGTCAAGTGTGACCATAATTAGCTCTTTTCATCCAAATCAACAGTTATTAATCAAATGGATTGTTCATAGTTCGATTCTAACATTTCTATTTGACATCGTCAAAATTAATCATTCTTACGTTTGTTTGTACCAATGGCAACAAAATTTCATCGGAATATACAGTCTTTATACTTCAAAATAAATTATCATATACATGCTACATTCACGAGTCGCCCAGTGACTTGTATGTTTATGTATGCAATATCACTTGTTTGGTCCCTGGATGGGATTCAAACTGGTGACCAAGTTGTCAAAGTCAATTCTAACATGCATTATAAATATTCATGTTACATTATAACAATTAAACACCATGCTAAGGGAGGAGACAGGTTTCCTTTTTTGTTTCCCCTTAAGTCATATTCGCTCAACCCTTCATTCAAGTGTCATCTACTGTTATTCCCAATGAAAAAAAAAATCTGACTGTGTGCCCATTGCGTTCTAAATGCTGATTTTAATTTCACATACTCCGTGCTTTTAGCAGTATAATTGTTAGTGTCTGCATTTGACTCTAAGTTTAGTTTTCATACCAGCATAACGAGTACTGCAACTCATTATACAGTATGTCCCAGAAGTCCCGTACCAGTCAAATAAATCCTTAAGACTTGGATATGGGTTGCTGATAATAGCATACTCGTATAGGAAGTCACCTATGGCGAATCTGATGATGTAATCCAAAATGACCTTGGAAGTCGTATTCAAGGTCAGCCAATTTGTATCTCCTAACCTACGAAAAATGGGGGCATAAAGTTAATTAGAAAGCTGTGGGGGATCGTGCTACTTGTATAACACAGGAAGCAGAACATAAATCTCATGCAAAACAAGGAAGATGTTGGAGAAAGAAGTTGGGCAGTGCAGAGAAGGTATCCACGGGGCAGCAGGAAATACAGACATAGCTGAGCCATCAACCTAAACTGTAACAACGCTAGAATTCTTGCCTGGTTTTGGTAATACTGTCAAATAAACGCCAGTGCCAGATTTAAGGCAAAAGGACCGGGTTGGCAAGCCTTGAAAGGTTTTTTTTTCAAATCTTTTTTTTTTCTTCATTTCCGTTTAATCACTGGTCGGCTTTTCCATACTTGAGTATCCATTCCCTGCCGTTGCCATTTACCAAAAGTAAATGCACGAGTTTCCGTCCGTTTACCAATGTGCATTCACCAGAATTTAAACCATGGTTCATATTAGTTGATTTTGGACTCGTACTTTTGAAGTAATGGTGTTAAGTTAGTATGAGGGGGAGGGGGGATGGATTATGTTGACATATCTGTTTCTTTCTACCCGGACCCCCTCACTTACATAGACACTGTCTGCCGTGTTTTCCCACGCAGAGTGTACTAAGGTGATATGTCTTGACATCAGCCTAATGGCGCATCGGTCGTTTGCATTTATCAGGAGAGGATTTAACCGGGGCGGGGGGGGGGGGACCTTATCAGGTATCAGGTAAAAGGTATCATGTACCCCCTCCCCCTATATATCAGGTACCTAAAAGGACCTTATCAGTAAAAGAAAACCTCAAAATTGTTTAAATGATCGACTCTGGCGCTATATCTGGGGGGGCTCGGGGGTAAAAAAGATGAATATGCAGGTTAAGAGCGGGAGGTAAACAGCAAAAAAAAAGAAGCCATTGATTTTTTGTGACAAAACGGGGCCTTTCAGGGGTTGCCGACCCGGTCGTTTTGCCATAAATCCTCCTCTGGCGTTTATTTTACAGTATTGCCAAAACCAGGCAAGAATGCTATCTTTGTTACTGTTTCATTTGATGCTTCAGCTATGTTTGTATTTCCTGCTGCCCCGTGGATAGCTTCTCTGCACTACCCAACTTCTTTCTCCAATATCTTCCTTGTTTTGCATGAGATTTTCATTCTGGTTCCTTTGTTGTACAAGTAGCACGATCCCCCACATCTTTCTAATTTACTTTATGCCCCTATCTTGCGTAGGTTAGGAGATACAAATTGGATGACCTTGAATACGACTTCCAAGGTCATTGGATGACCTCATCGGATTCGCCATAGGTGACTTCCTACACGAGTATGCTATTATCAGCAACCCATATCCAAGTCTTAAGGATTTATTTGACTGGTACGGGACTTCTGGGACATACTGTGTATGCGGCGCGTTTGATGTGTTGTGTAAAGTATATTTACGTTTACTTGTGTTTGTTTCCCATTTTGACTACTACGTGACAGTTCAAACTGACCAACACAGAAAGCCGTCTATCATAGCTTTTAAGAAACATTGTTATTGTATATGCGTGTCAACCCATTTTGACTATCGTGCTCAGGTCGAAACTACCAATCAAGTTTCCGCCAACAAACACAATATTTTTAGAAATTATTGTGTTTCCTCACAATAAATGTGTTATACTGCAGGATGTGATTTTCACAATCCTTGAGCCTAATGTTTTTCGAGGCTCTAGTGACTCGTGTTCGTCACCAAAATGAATGTTTGTACTGTGACATGTCTATAAGGCTGCTTCCTTTTAAAAAGGAGCTCTTTGCATGGCAAAGAAGCTGTTTGCCACCTATGCTGTAACATCCTGAACGTAAGCAGCCGAAGCATAGGTGTACCCAGACGCTGAAATTCTAGTAATTTCAGAAACACACAATTGTGCTTGACAATTAATTTTAATCGAATGATTTCTATGCAGCGTTTGTATATTTTCTTTTCATTGCTGCCCGTTATAACTCTGATTTGCAGTGTTCATAATAAACCTGCTTTGATAAGATTACTGCAGTATCTGGGTGTTACTGTGCTTTAACTTAGAATATGCAGAGGTATGATTCTGTCTGCAATCGTTAATTTGAATATTTGTTCAGAAGTGATGGTTTATCACTTTGTGGTGACCTGCACGGAAGTAGTTTAAGGTGACGAAATTTTGATCACCCGACTTCCAAACGATGTCAACATGTGACAGTGTAACTACAGATTCGAATTACCCAACGAATCATGACAATATGAGTTAGCCAGACTCTGTCATCAATTCGGCAGGCTATTAGTCTGCACTTACAATGAGAATCATCACATGCGGTTGTTGCCAACCATGGAAAAATTATTTCCAGCATGCGGTAGTTCTTTTAGGTCTTCACTACAACCTTTGTGTACGTGTAATCTGTTCCATGGGAACTTAAAGTGTGAGGTACTTTTACTCTGTGTTGCCACTGACTTGAACTACATTTGACGTTCCGAGTCCGAAGCGTACCTCACCCTGTATCTATTTCTGGGCTACAACATGTGTCCTTCCCAAAATAGATAAATGTGACATCCCTGAACAACAATTTTAAGTCGTTAATGTCTATATTTATTTGAATTCACATAGTGAATTATTTTATATGACTGTAACGTTAAATGTGCCTTACTATTAGTAACAGCAATTATTTTTCTATTTTGAACTACTTTTTGGTTCAAGTTAAGTGTGCCTTACTTATTAGTAACAGCAATTTTTTTTCCCGTTTTGAACTACTTTGTTTTGGTTCAAGTTAAGTGTGCCTTATTAGTAACAGCAATTATTATTTTTTTAATTTGAATTAGCAAGCTATTTGTGTTGCCCCATTAATTTATGACAATTCTATATTTTAATTCGTCGTATTAATGGTAATTAATTTTGTGTGTATTATGGCAAGGAGGGGTGGGGTGTATGAATTACACTTTTTTTTGTTTGTTTTCACCACAAGGCTAGGAATCACTTATCTTTTAATTCATTGTCCTGGATCATGTTGGGATGATCCCTGTTCTGTGATTTAGCCTCTTTTCTCCATTCATTGCCATCCTGACACTTTACCAAATTCATAGTATATTGCACAATTTCTGAAAATACATGAATTTTGGACTACATAAGTTATGCTATATTTATATATCTTTCCAAGTTACATAATACATATCACAATTATTTACACAGTTTGTATTTGTTAGTGATAACATTCATAGAAATTAAATCATTTATTTCACAAAATAATGTTTCTGAATTTTCTTTCTTATTTTAAAAGAATAATTCTGTTTTTCCCCACTATGGAGGAGTTTGCTGTTTTTAGCTGGTAGGTTGGGTAGCAAGCTGTTGTCATGGTCAAGGGTGAGCCATCTCGACCTACTTTGACCATCCCTTTCACTTGCTGATGAGTGCAATTGAGCACGTTCACACTCTTAGCTGAGGGAAGGGGGTGGGTAATAAACGAAAGTGGTTGGTGGGTTGAAAGGGTTGTGGGCACAGCTTTGGGCCATACCGGCTTGATCTGACCTCAAAATGAAGCCTTGTCGAGGCCATATAAACAATAGCTGATGGTCACTACAGGAGCAGAGGGGGTGAGCTCGGTCCCTAGGAAAAGAGACAGCCCCCTTTTCGTGATGTCAAGCCTGAACTTTGCACCTATTGGTTTTGCCAATGTCCATTTCTGGGTCACATTTTTGGACTTTCCCCGGAAAATTTGGTGGTTTTACCCGCACACGAAGTTGTGTACTTCATCCAACCACTTGTTCTTTCGTTTGCTTCCCCAAATTTTCGACATGGATCCTCCTCAGAAGAAGAGAAAAATGGCCCCTAAGGAGGAGAGGAGTGCGGCGTTCAACATGCCGTGCTATATGAAGGAGTTCCTTCGAATGTGTCCATCAACATTCTGTTGTTATCGGTCTGTATTGACCATTATCAATATTGCGAGCGACACCAGCTCTTTTTGCCGAATGCCCACATCGGACCGTCGAGGAACTCCCCTTGGCTCCGATGCTGCCGGATGAGGACACAATGGACTATGTCCTAAGGTTGTTCTTTATGGAACTTATAATAGAAGATCCCGGGCAAAACTTTTTGTGGACGGCGCTCCACCCGATGAATTGGCTAGGGCCCAGCAACTGTGTTTGAGTTCCCATTACTTAGGGTGCAAGGAAATGTCTTCATTGCAGCTATGTCGCCTTTCCTTCTGTTTCCGCAAGGGAATGAACATTTTTCCACCTACTTCTGGAGGGCGGTTGATGCTGAAACGTATTCTTCCTTCAGCAAAACGTACATCGGGCTTTGGCGCAGTACCAAGAAACTGCCTGCCAGCAGGAACCTGCCCCGCCGACCGACGATCTGCCGGAGGACCTGGCCGAACTTTTCCCCGATTGCCTGTTGGAAGAATTACCGCCACTACCAGACCTCATCCGCATTGCCCATGTCCAGAACTCGGCTGCCCCGGATGCCGTCAATGTGGTAACATCAGGCAGTGGCATCCAACAGTGCCAACGCCCCGGCCCTTGTAGGAACGAGTGCCCGGTCTGTCACGATGGACAATATGGTAAGAAAATTTCTTATTAATTTTAAATAACATCCTGTGGTATTCATATTTAAATTTTTATTTTAAATTTCATTCATATAATGGTTATGAGATATTACTTCTTGATTAACTGGAAGTGGAAATGATAATACCAAATTTGTTTATGCAAAATATTTCCTTTGATCAACTTCCATGAGCGCATTTAAATTCTAGCGCAATATCATGCGACTTAAGCTTAATTATTGGCATTAATGAGTCATAAAAAAATCTAATGCGATATATGCATTTGAAAATACATTATTACTTCTTGAGCAAAGAGATATGCCGATTTCGACATATACTTTCTTTTTCCAAAATGTTTTAGTTTAAATCAATGGTTCTCAAATGTAAAGCAAAGTTACTTTGAAATAAAATGCTTATTTTCACATTTACTGGTGTAGGCTCTATGAGTTCTAGGCCTGTTAGGTAAGTTACTTTTACATGAAATGGTATAAAATCAATATCTGTTTATTGATATGTTGTCTTATTAACAACATGGTACTAATCATTTAAAATACTGGAATGAGGAATTTGTACGAGCTGGATCTTTTAAAATAAATGTACTTGCAATTTTTCGTTTCATGATCCATATACTTATGGATGTGAAATGCAATATTAGATATTATAATTCTTGATTGAATTTTATAATTCATATCCTTATGGGTGTAAAATTAAAAATAGTACAGCATAGCTGTATACTGTTTGTCCAACTTCCGTTTTACAATGACGCTTGAAAATTAACGCCTTTAAAATAATTAAGGTAGCATCTGTCTGTGACCTTCATTTGTTTCTTTCTTAAATTAAGAAAATGGATGTCCCCAACTGCTTCCCTCCCTTTAATTTCTTCGCATTCATGAAAGGGAATCCGTGCCATGAACTGATATTTTATTTATTCGTGTAAATGATTTAACTGAGCTAGGTAGTCCGAAATTACGTTAATGATACAGGACTCCTATGTTGCCTATTACTTATTTATGTGGCACCATTTCCATTTCAAGAATAACATGCTATCTAGACTAACTAGAATGTGAGTAATGTGAATAATTTCAAGTTGTGACAAAATTAGTAGGGGATGGGGGTGCGTGGGGAGGTTGTGGCTTAATTCTTGGTACAATTTGTTTACCGTACTGGTAAACATAATACCAGGGGTAGCATAAATATAAGAGGACGTGTATATAAAGGACGTGTATATAATGCGCTCCTGATAATACTTATACGATTAAACAGTGTAGAACATTAATCTTAAATGTCCGGTAACCATCCATCTGGTAAATGAAATTTATTTTGCAAAATTTCTTGTTTTGAAGCTATTAGCCGCAACGAATGCGATAGCGCAAACTAAGCGCTAAATAGTTAGGCTCTCTGCGCGTAAGAAAATTGTATTTCTGCTGCACGTTCGAACTCTAAATAGTGGTTTTAAATGCAAAAAGGATATCTTGCTTGTTCATGTTTGTTCAAACAAATTATTAATTTCTATAAACAGGGGTGGGGGGATATGGGGAGGGGGTGGTGTTACTCACAAAAATGTCATGCATTTTATGATAATTACGTCGGGAAAAGAATCTGTTCCAGCTATCATTTATACGCTTGAACATCATAATGCCGTATACAAAATTACAGTGATTTCCCTCCATATTGTTCTTATGAACGTGACAAAATTAAGGTAACAACATGTAACGCTATATGCGAAAGTTATACTTACAATGAATCAAGTACATGTCAATTTCACATGTATTCATAATTTTATGAATAGAAAATTAATCTCTTGTCATTCAATCTTTTATTTAAGATAACCAAGATGACGACGATAGCGACGATTATTAGCGCTGTTGTCGCTTTTCGACTGCCCGCTAAGGTTTCTGAAAGTTCTTCCAAATTAAATTTTTCTTATTAATTTTTTAACTTTTCTGGATGAAATTTTAAATTTTAGCCAAAATTAAATTTCCCTGTTCTAAATTTGTTAACACATTTCCCATCATTTTGTCATGACCAAACATTAAATTATATTTCTTAAATCTGTGATCGTACAATGTTTTATATATATACTTAATTCCGATTTTTTATTTTTTTATTTCAGGAATTTATGTATAATCAATGCTCATTTTCATTATTTTATTTCTTGATATGGTCATTTATGTTGCCATTTTACTTTGTTTATTTACCAGTACCCTGGATTTATGTGTTGTATATATTTTTTTTTTAATTTTCCATGCTTTGCAACAGTGTTTTAAAATTGTTTTCTTCCGTAACCGTAAATTACCGTAAAGACTTAAATTTTCAGTCCAATCTTTTCGGTTTCAATTTTTCCAAATTCATTTCTATGGTCTAAATTACTTCATTTAATTTTCTTATATTTTATCCATTCAATAATTTTAACTCCTGCTGTAACTTGCGGTTACGACAGAGTGTTTTGTGGATTTGTTTTTATTTTATGATTTCCATGTCTTATGTTATTCAAACTTATTGTACCAAACCAAGGTTTCGTTTTTTCTGTGGTTTTAATTTTGGTTCCATTGTTGCAAATCTTTGTATGACATGTTTGTAAATACTTTATTTACGTTATTTTATTTGCTGTGTTATACTATGTTATAGGTTTTGTAAATATTGTCATGTTCATTTTATGGTTTATTATTTTAAATGGTATTGTGTTATGTTGTAAATATTGATTGATTTGCGTATTATATGTTATGTCCATATATGTTTATACATTTTTTTTCCGTATTTTTCATTTGTACATATTTTTTTATGTTTTCGTTTTTCAATAATAGTATTTTCTAAAGCAAGCTACGAGTTTCCGTCTCTAAATTATTTTACATTACATCCTGAAACCTTATAGATGAAGCTATTTTCCATGTATTTATGTGATGTAAATATGTTTAGTGTCATGCACTGTGAGAATCCAAACTGTGTAGGTGACTGGTCTAGAAATCATGCGTTGGTTTCGGAAAGGTTCTTCCAGTTTTACTCACTAGGGTCCCCGCGTGCAGAGCGCGTGAACGCTCCTTCACGGTGATGCCATGTTTTCCTTTGTTCTCCGTTGGATACACAAAGACTTACTCATCGTCAACGTTTGCCTCTTCCAATTGCCGACGCAGCCTAATTTCTGGGGTAACTTTACTGCTATGGGTATTATAACCATGCGTAGAACCAAGCATTCTTTGCTTATTAAGTTCGTAATCTATTTTACGGTACTTATTTTGTAAATAAGCGGCCGATTTTGGCTCGACGCATTTGCGTGGGCTCGTTTCTGAACCGCTAGCTGCATCGTCGGATTCGGGAGGCGCAAACGTTGGTGGATGAATCTCCGATAAATGGTCTGTCGGATCTTCCAAAAGTTTTGCTGTGTATTCTTGTAATTTTATTTCAGCTTCCGTTAATGTTTCTTTAAGCTGCTCCGATAATTCCAAGTCTGTAGGTCCGTTAAAAGGAACAGGTTGGTTATTCGTTCTATGGAACCATGGTCTTAACTAGTTCACATGTGCGTGAACGACTCTTAATGGATCCAAAAAAAATGTACAATATGAACGATAACATCGTTAACGAATTCTATAATTCTGTAAGGTCCTGTCCAAGCTCTAAGAAATTTGTTTTATAGGTAAGAAGTCGCGTAGTAACACGTAATCATCTACGATATAGTGATAAAGACGTACTGTACGATCATAAAAGTTTTGTTGTTTCTTAACTGCTTTCCAAGTATGCGCTGGAGCGACTTTGAATGCTGCTTGTAGTCTACTCTCTAGACATACTATAGTGTTATCACTATCAGAGCAGATTCGTGGTGGTTCGAAAACTAATGCACTCGGCAATCTAAATTCAGAACCATGATGTAAATAGTGAGAACTAATTAGTGTGGTCGAATTAGGGCATGCGTTTAGTGCTATGTCACTAATTCGAGATATTCACAATAATTTTCTGGACAACTCGCTGAAATTTTACGTAGTACTGTCTCTACTCTTTTATTTGTTGCTTCTACTGTCCCTCCTACCCACGATGTTAAGAGTGAGGTTTATCTGTTTAACATTGAACAAATTTGACAATCTTGCCACAATAGCGTTGTTTATCTCACTTCCGTTGTCTCCGCGCAGTTGCACGGGGCTCCGTATCTAGCTATGAGGTGAGAAAACAACTTTTTAGCTATTGTTTCAACTTTCTAATCGAGAATTCCGACTGCAATTACATAACGACTGAAGTCGTCAATTAACGTCATTATGTACACGTTCCCATGAACGCTTCTATTCAAAGGTCCAATGAGATACATGCTCCACGAGTGGCCTGGTTTCTGTAGGGGTTGAGTAAGTTCTTAGCTTAGCCTTGAGTGGCTTGTTAGGTCTAACGTGAGCTTGACATACTTGACAAGTTTTAACGTAATGAGCAATATTATCTAACATTTTAGGCCAATAACAATATAGTTCAATTAATTCTCTAGTTTTATGGGCTCCGCGATGTCCAGCGCCTGGGGTGCCTGGGGAGTAGAGATTTTGGTATACACATCTATGCTAGCGTGGTCATACGGCCATAATTTGGGTCTGCAAGCCGAATTCTGTATAGAATTCCGTCATAATCTTTATAAAAAACATTTTGCTTGTTTGAAGCGTCAATCAAATTCTCTAAGGACTAATCTTTAAGCCGTTTTATTATTTCGCCAAGGAATGGATCGTTTCATTGCTCTGCCGCTAGGTGTTGTCGTGTCCAGTCAGGAAATTGACTGCCTAACACAGTGACTGGTATCTCTATACGAGATAGCGCATCAGAAACCGCTAGAAGTCAGCCTGACTTATGATGTTAGATGAATTCGTATTCCCCGAGTTGAAGTAAGATTCTTTCGCGTTTGGAGGGGGGGGGGGGGGGGGAGGAGGCACAAAAAAAATAGCAAATTTCTAAAGATCTGTCGTCAGGAAAAACGGGGTTTTAACCCCTAAAAGTAGTTTTTACTTAGCCTAAAATACTTACCTGTATTTTAATAGCTATTCATTAAATGGAAATGCTACCCGTCCCAAACATGAAATTTCCACACTCTAGGTCTTTGCAATGGCGTGCCTCTGGGGCCCATGACCACCGCTAGGTGGCGCCCCCAACCCACTCCATATCACAGTTTGTCTCACCGAAAGACGGTTCGACGCGGGAGGAGGGTGGGTTCTAACAGGTAAGTATTTTAGGCTAAGTAAAAACTACTTTTAGGGGTTAAAACCCCGATTTTACTGCTAGCCTAAAATACTTACCTGTATTTTAATAGCTGACTTTGTCCTACCGTAATCGGTGGCGTCGAACCCCGCCTTTGCAAGACCTTAGTAGCTCCCATATGAATAATAATCTAACCCATATGACACCTACTCCCGACCAAATAGACACCGGTCGCCCGGTGACGGTCCCAGAGTAATCAAAAACCCCTTTTACCTTACTTCCTCTGAAACAATTTACCCGCGGCGAAGAACTTGACATCTCTGTATGCGGCTGTGGTCATCTTAATCCCTTTGAGGTAGTGGGAGATAAAGGTAGTTCGTCTTCTCCATCTTCCTGCCTCCAAAACCTCGCTCAATGGGGTATCCATCGCAAACGCCCGACGTTGCCATGGCCCTGACTCCATGGGCCGTGACCGAGCCCTGGGTCGCCCGTCCCTCTTTCCGGTGTGATTCTTCAATGGTTTGACAGATCCACCGTGCGATCCAACCCGGGGACACGGGTTCTCTTGTGAGCCTCCTTCCATCCCGAGAGAGTTTTACGAACAGGGGTATTCACGGCCTTGGGTCCCCTCGTCCCCCACGTTCTACTGTAACACTTTCCACTACTTCCTTGGTCCGTGCGAGGTAGTATCTCATAGCTCTAACAGGGCAGTGCAGTCTGTCACGGCATCCTTTTTCCAGTGTAGGGGCTAAGGCCTTAACCACTATAGGTGATGGTGACTCCTCGGGTTTTAAGTTCTTTTCCCTAAACGCGGGGTGTGGAAGGAAAGACATGCTCGACCAGTCACTGTGTGCCCGCAGGAAATCCTTACCCCTCGCCAGTGCTGCCAGCTCCTCTTGTCTTGCCGCTGAGGCCGCTGCTAACAAGAATACCGTCTTCCTCGAAAGATGTTCAATCGACGCTTCGTGAAGTGGTTCAAACGGGGCTTCCGCCAGGAACTGAAGCACTACGGTGATGTCCCATTCCTGGCACAGTTTTCTAGTTCTCGGACGCAGCACACCAAAAGACTGGATGATCCTGGATACCTCCGGGCTCTCCACCACTGCCTTACATCCCGTCAGGCCCAGCACGGAATTGATGGCCGCTCTGTACCCCTTAATCGTGCTTAGAGTAAGTCCTTGATTAAAGAGGGAGTTGAGGAACTCGCAAATGTCCTGTTGGGTGGGAGCAAGTTCGGCCACTTTGTGTTTGCTGCACCACTCCACCCAGCCTCTCCATTTACTTCGTAGATGTTTTTCGAGGAGTCTCTTATACACTCTACCATTACACTCGCTACCCCGTGGGAAAAACCTGACTTACTCAGCTCAGATTTTACAACCTCCAGGCGTGAAGGTGTAAAATCTTGGGGTTTTTGTGCAATGTCCTCCCTTCGTGTTGGGAAAGAATGTCTGTTCGATCCGGGAGGGGAATCGGTTTCTCCTTCGCCAGGGACCACAGTTCCACAAACCACGGGGCTGCCTCTCACCATGGGGCAATCAGGATAAACGTACCCGTCGAAGCCCTGATCTTGTTCAAAACCTAATGAAATAACTTGAACGGTGGGAATAGGTATCCGAACAAATTGTCCCACGACATGCTCAGGCAGTCCGTTGCCATTGCTCTGCTGTCCGGGTACGGGGACACGAACAGCGGTAGTTGGGCATTCGCTCTCGTCATAAACAAGTCCACCATCGGTGTGCCCCACTGCCTGAACAGGCTTTGACACACCTCTGGAAGCAGCCTCAATTCCGTAGTGGGGGATTAGATTCTTCCTGGACAACTCGTCCACAAACACATTGAGGTTCCCTGCGATATGCCTGGGTTGTAGTGAAATCCCGAACTCGTTGCAAAGTTGGAAAATCTGGCCCACTTCCATGTACAGGGAGGAGGACCTCATCCCTCCCCCCCTCCTGAGGTATGCTACTGCCGACATATTGTCCGATAGGACCGCCACTGTCGAGCCTCTCAGTTTGTGTGCCCATGTCGATAAGGCCAGTAGCACCGCCCGCAGCTCCAGAACGTTGATATGCAAACTCCGTTCCTCCTCAGTCCAACTTCCGGCCGACTGTTCTTCTCCCACGGTCGCGCCCCACCCCTGGGAGGACGCGTCCGTGATCAGAAGCCAATCCGATGCTGTCGTGTGGATTGGCACTCCACTCCGTAGGTTGTCCACAGCCGTCCACCACGCAATCGATCAGGTCCTCCCACGACTCCCTTGGAACCCATTCCATCTTTCAGAGCCAGTGGAGTGGGCGCACCCTCCATGCTCCCATTGGCACCAGTGTCGCGCACGAGTCCATTTTCCCTATTGTCCTGGACAATTCTCTCGCCGACACTGACCTCCTCCACAGAAGTTCTGATGCCGCCTGTGTCACTTGGTCGATCCTTGTGTCCGACGGCCTCGCCGTGAATGAGCGCGTGTCGATCCTTGCCCCTAAGAAGTCGAACACTTGGGCTGGAGTAGTCCTGGACTTCCGTCCATTCACCCCAAGTCCCAGTCGCACCAGAAACTGGATACATTTCGTTGTGTCCCTTTCCAAGTCTCCACGGATCATATTGCGGAGCAACCAATCGTCCAGGTACGCGTGGGCGATGATCAGCGCACGATGTAACGCGGCGAGCACGGGCTTCATCATCACGGTGAAGACATGAGGGGCCGTGCACAAGCCAAAGGGGAGGACTAGAAAACGGTAGACCTTCCCTAGGCAAACCAAACAAAACAGGTGGTGTACACTGGGGTGTAGAGGGATATGGAGGTATGCATCCTCCAGATCTATCGACGTGGTGTATTCATCCGGTTGAATTGCCTCGCGGATGGAGCCCAGCATTTCCATCTTGAAATGATCGGAAGCGATGTACCCGTTCAAGTGTCGTAGGTTGAATATGAGCCGAGAACCCCCGTCCTTCTTCGGGATTACTCGCGCCGGGCTGTAAAATCCCGGGGTTTTCCGCGGCGATTCCTGTAGGGCACCTTTCAGAATCAGTTTCTGCACTTTTGTGATGAACTCGGGTGGCTCCTCCCTGTGCCTCAGCCAGTGTGGTGGGTTGTAGGATAGCGGTGGTGTCGAAGTAAATCTTGGGGTATAGCTTCCGACGACCACCGCTAGCACGAACTTGTCGTTTGTTATCTCTTTCCACATCCCGAGATGGCGCTTCACCCTTCCCCCTACCTGATGATGAAGGGTGGGGGCTGGGCGCACCAAGATCCTGTCAATGCTTCTGGTTCGGTGCTCTTCGGCCGCCGCCCCTGTTGCGTGGGAAGATGCCTCGGCCCTTGCCGCTCTTAGGGTTTCCCGTCTGTGAACCCTGTCCCGGGCCCTGGGGTAAGGGTGTTTTCTGTGAACCGTTACCTTCTTGTCGGGGGAACTCTCGAAACGGCAGGTTCGGCGAGTTTTGCCCCTTTCCTCCATGAGCACTCCTCTGCCTTTGTGGCGTCCCGGGGAGCTTAACTTTGACTCTTAATTCTGGTGCCATCGTCAACAACTGGCCATTGAACAGCCAGTTCGACTTATGTACCGGAAGTAGGCGCAGGTTCTTCACTGTGTCCTTACACACTCCCCCTTGGGCCCCTTCGAGGTAAGCATCGCGCCTGTGTAACACTGAATTGAAGAGGGCTCTCGAGCCCCAATTCAAAGCATCCGTGTGAAATTCACTGGCTTTGAGTAGTAATTTTACTGCATTGTCTACTTCCTTGACATCTCTTTCGTCCGGTGCCGTCAACAAAAACTCCTTCAACTTAGTGGTCGCCGCTGAATAGGCCATGTCGGCCATGGAATTTGCACGTAGGCTTGCCCGAATTACTTTCTCTTCCTCTTCATATTGGGAGGTTGCGATCCTCATCCATGATGGTCGTTGCAATGATGACTCCATGTCCTTTTTAACCTCCGCCGCAATATATTCGGTCTCTTCGTAGGTTTTATATCTTGTAATTCTTGGTGCGTTCGCATTGCCGACCGAGAAAAAGAACGACCCTTTCGTTAAATCTGGGGGGGCCGGCGGAAAGGAGCCACCGCCGAGAGCACCTTCCCCTTATCCCGGAGCATACCTCCGTTTACTAGAAGTTGCCTGTATAGTACTTGTGACTGAGGTAAGTTACAAGGCACTTTCACAATCCTGTCAATGTTTGCGAACGATGTAGCCGGTGGCTCACCATCCGACGGTTTGCGGACCTATACTCTAGGGCAAAACACACTTGGAAGTGAGCCGTATATTTCGTCCACGACCCACTTCCATTCAATGGCTACTTGCGTGCCCTCCGCCGCTTCCTGTTGTTGTTCCTCTCCGGAGCCCTCTTGCTGTGGGTTTCCCGGTGGGGGGGGGGGGGCAAAGGTGTTTGACCCCCCCCCCCCCTGTCTGAAGAACCTGTGACCCGTCCTGTGTCGTGTCCATCTGTGCGAAGACACCACTCGATACTGCGTTGTGTACTGCTCCTACGAATGGTTCATTAGATCTGGGCGGGGGGGGGGGGAGGTTGCATTGGCCAACCCGGCGATGAACTAACCTGCCCCACTTGTCCGTACCCCAGACGGTACTGCCAGCCTTCATATCCCGGCCAAGCCCACTGTCCCCCGTAGGTAGGGGTGTGCGATATTAATATTTTGGGTTCGATTCGATTTCGATCGATTTGGGGGAAGAAAACCTCGATTTCGATTATTAGTCGATTTCGAAATTCAATTTTTTTCCTTTTTGATTTTTGTCTATTTTGTTTTTCAACTTGCATCTCTATGGGCTAGCCTTTGAAAAAATTATCAAGTTTCAGTAATTACATTCCGGGTAAACTAATAGGCTATTATTTCACTACGTGCGAACTTGAAGATAAACTTCGAATTGTGTGTTCGTTTATTAGGCTAAACTACATTTTTGGATTGATACAAAGTTAGCAAACAAACCATCCCCCCCCCCCCAAAAAAAAAGAAAATAGTTACACTTTCTTGTATTACAATCCCATGGTTACAACAAGTGTTCTTTTCGTTTATTACAGTCAACATTTTTTATTATAAAATATACATAAATTTAAGTTTATAATGTTATTATTGTCTATCACTTTTTTGATCAGCAACTTCCTGAAGTTTTATTTCGACCAATTAACTCCATAGGCCTACGTTGCACAATTTTGGAAAATTATTGGGGTCTATGGCAACACTATTTTAGCAATGGTTAACATGGTACCATACATAGTTGTAACATAAAATGCAGCAAAAGCATTACAACACAGTGAAATGGTCTTCGGCATGATTGTTTCTTGTAAGGGAGGAGTTAAAACTTTCATCCATCTCACAGATCATCTCAAATAATGTTGTTGTCAGTTAGGCTTAACAAACGAAATTACAAATTCGTTTTTGAAAAGTGGAATTTCATTAGAACAAACAGCTAGGGACCACAACAATTATTAGTTCTTTAGAAAAGGTGTTCCTTCAAAACAAGCTATAACTGTAGTAAAAATTATTTATTCATAAGTAAGTCTAGATCCCACTACCTAATTTTTGCAGTTTCCATTATTTTCTAGGTTAGGTTTTTAGTTTCTTACCATACTATTGTAAATAAATGGAACTATCGTTTTTATTTTTTTTAAATCAACATTAATGGGTTAAAAATTTGAATGTGCCTAGCTAGTTTTAGGAAGTGAAAATACTTCTTAGGCTGCCATAATTTTGTTTTGTTTCCTTTAATTTTTTTATAGTTAATACCATACTAATGTCAATACATGCAAGAAAATGCCACCTTTAATTAAAAAGTCAACATTAAATGAATGAAAATTAATTCTGTAATCCTTAAAAACATCGTAGCAGTTGATTTCAAGATGTTCGTTGCTAAATCCAGTGGCCATATTGCTTTTGTGAGGCCACTTCCGGTTTGGCTTTGGTGAACCAGATCACCCAGATTAGGTTTTTGAATTCTACCAGAAGTAAACAAATTTTGAGGCACGCTGTAACGATCAAGGTAGAGATGAAAGCATGTAAACAATGGAATTTGACGCCCACAAAAACGTTTTCCAGCATTAAATCATTGGAGTTAACATCTGTTATTTACAATTTAGGTATGTTTTAGGGTTCCAACCACCAATAATGGTTCGTTGTAAAAGTTTTTCTGTTCATTCTAAACTTATTATTTTGAGCTACGGCTGCTGACATGCTCAAGTTATGCTTTATGATTTGTTTAAAACCGTCTATCATTGTTTTGTTTTACGATTTTGACTAAAGTTAATGTTTTATTTGATGCTAATTTTTATTTTAAATTTATTTTAAGCGAATTTATTGAAAAAAAATTCACAAAATCGAAAATAATTCGATAATCGAATTTTTCGATTTTGATTTGGATGGATTCGATTCGATTTCGACAGCGTCATAAAATCGAAATCGAATCGAAAGTTTCGATTTTCGCACAGTCCTACCCATAGGTGGACCACTGACTCTCCCAGGAGTTCGGCAGACCCCAAGGCACTGTCCGCTGCGGTGTCTTGGTACTGTCCGCTACTGTCCGTCCATTGTCCGGGCCACCCCCGGCCCGCACTAGGGTGTCCCCGGTCCCAATAGTCCGCACCTGATCGCATGCCCTCCGTACCCTGTTGGGCGGGCTGCCTGCCGTCCCCGGTACCCTGTCCGTAAGGGTCCAGTGTCGGTTCCATCTTGGACAGCGTTCTTGACGGTCCCAACAGCGACGAGTCGGTCGCCCGCAAGGGGGGCCCTTGCGGGGCCGAAATCGTGCTATAGTCACTCACAAGATTCAATCGCCTACGTTTAGGCGACGAATCATCAATATCAACAATAATTGACCTGTCCGTCCTGCCGCCCGGTGATCCCGGAGGCGTGTGTGAAACCAGCCCGTCGACCTGTCCGCCGATGTCCGCTGGCGTCCGGGGTGGCACGGCCGGTCTCAAATTGATCGGTAATTTCGGTGCGTCTTTTGGCCCGAAATATTGTTCTAAAGTTTTAAGCATCTCTTCAGTAGCTTTGAGTGCCTGTTGTTTTTCGGCCGCAGTAAACGCCTCTTGTCTGCTTGCCTCGCATTCTCTAACGCACTTTCCACAACATTAGCCACAATGGCGGCTAGATCCACTTCCTGTCCGTCGCGTCCGCCGGACCGCGGGAGGACAAAGGATGCGTCCGCTCCTAATGGCACTTGATCGTTTAACGAAACGACCGATTCGTCTCACGATTCCAAATACAGGTCTAGATCCAGTGCAGCTGAAGAATTACCTTCGAGGGCCGCTAGTTCTTTAGCCTTTTTGCGCAAATTGGCCCTACGATCCTAATCGACCCATGTGGCCGATATAGCCTTCACAGTCTTTGTGTTCATCGTCGAGCAAATTTCGGCACACTTACAAATTTGGAAATCGCAGAACCTACATCTCCTACATAGTTCGTGTGGATCCTTCGAATTTAAACTTCTACCACAACTTTGGTCACTTTTCCCTCTACATGTAGCCTTTTTTCGGGGTTTATTTGCGTAATCCATGTTTAGTCGATAGCAGATGCGAAGTGTCCCAAAACAAACTGTGATATGAAGCGGGTTGGGGGCGCCACCTACCGGTGGTCATGGGCCCCAGCGGGATGCCATTTCAAGAACCTAGAGTGTGGAAATTTCATGTTTGGGACGGGTAGCATTTCCATTTAATGAAAAGCTATTAAAATACAGTTAAGTATTTTAGGCTAGCAGTAAAAACATCTTAGAAACATCCTAAACATCTTAAAAATATCCTATCAGTACATAGCAACGAAATGAAACTATACAATGTATAATCGCTAGAATTTCCCTAGTTGTAGTTGTTTCCTTCCTTTCCGCCTCAGTGAGGGTTCGAGAAGTGTAGGCTAACGGATAGTTTATACCTCCGTGATGGTGACTTAAACAACCTCCGATCGCTACTCCACTAGCGTCTGTTTCAAGAAAAAGGGGTTTAGAGAAATCAGGGTGTTTAAGCGTTGCAGCGTTAATCATAGCTTGCTTAAGTTCCTGAAAAGCTCTTTCTTCATCTTCGCCCCATATGAATTTACAGTTTTTCCTTGCTAGTTTGGATAAAATCTGTGACATTTCGGCGAATGAAGAAATATGCCGTCTGTAGAAATTTACCATACCCAAGAAAGAACGAACCTGTTTAGGCGTTTTAGGCGTAGGATATTGGTGCATAGCTTTTGTTTTATCGCGATGAGGTTGTATCCCGTTTTCGCCTAACACAAAACCTAAGAATTGACCTTTTTACGTCCAAATTCGCATTTTTCAACGCTTAGTTTCAGCCTGGAACGAGCGACTAGCTCTAGTGCTCGATTCACATGACTTATATGGGTTTTAAGATCTGGACTACTCAGGAGACAATCGTCAAGATAGTCGGTGCAATAGGCTCCTAGCACATCTGCAAATATTTGTTGTGCACAACATTGGAAGTGTGCAGGTGCTGTTTTAAGGCCCATTGGGAGCCGGTTAAAAAAAATATGTTTTAGAATTTGCAGAGAAACACGTTTTAGGTTTAGCTGATTCAGCTAGTTTAATTTGGTAAAATCCGAACTTGAAGTTTAAACGTGTAAAATACTTAGCTCCGCTAAGGTGAGCCATGCTTTCTGTCACAGTGGGTATTGGAACGCGTACACTTTCCATGACAGAATGTAAGCCTCGTAAGTGTACGACTACTCTGTAACCAGTTGATCTTCTCTTTATCATTAGATAAGGAGATAACCATCTGGATTTTCCCTCTTGGATGATACCTACTCTATGCATTTCATCAATGTATTTATCCAATAATTATCTAATCACGTTGGTGAAAAGGAACTCGGTGGTACATTTTAGAACTTACTGGTTGTGATTCACCTGTATCTATAGTAACTTCGTATCCTTCGTACCATCCTAGATCAAAATCGTTTTTAGAAAATGAATCTTGTTGATTTCTAAGCATATCTAAAAATTCTTCCGTTTCCTCCTTGTTTAAATCTGGAAATGTGAACCTATGTTTCAAAATTTCCCATTCCGCATCGAAGTTCTGCCTTAGATTTGGGCTTGGGAGCGTCAGCTAGCCTCCGATGAGCTTTCACTCGGTTTCGATTGGTTTTGGGAAATCTCGATGGGATTTGAGATTTGAGATTTCGCAATGGGACTTGTGGTGGGCAAGTTTGAATTTGATTAAACTAAGGAAGCGTCATCCTCGTACTCGATAATAGCTGTCGTGTACGTGCCTAGGATCGTACCCGCTTTTAGTTCTACATCATATCCATTAAAATGAATGCACATGACTGGAATAATACCTGTGGGAGTTGTGTTAACAAGACTGTGAGCAAGACGTACAGGAAATTCGCCGTTTTCAAGTTTGAATACTCCTGTTCGTATTTCGGGATACGGAAAATGTAAATTTCCGGTTATTCTACTCTCAAAATTTGATGGAATAACCTCTTCTCGTAACAAAGATACAGTAATGTCTATTAAATGTTGTTTAGGTGTACAGTTCCACGTAGATTTAGGATTTTTATCGGTCACTACATCTGTAGCTACGTTAAGTGATGCTACGTAAATATGATTGGGTTTATAATATTCCCCGTTTATTATTTCCTTATTGTGATTATAATCTACATGAGCTAATTCTGGTGATGCCGACATTTGAAATTTTACTTCACCTATAGTTAAGACGTCAGCCCTACAAGAACACGCGTTCAAGGCCCACTCCGATGCGCTTAACGGCCGACCACTCCGTGGCCCAACCGGCTAACATAAGGTTCCACTCGCCAGTCGAAACTCCGACATTGTTCACGGCCAACTACCCAACGAGCCTAGCACAGCCGCTACTCGCTAAGCCTATTCCCCTGCACGGCCCTCAGCCGGCTTCTAGTGCCCGCCTCACTTTTTTACCAAGTGGCATTCATTAATATTATAATAATTTTGCACGTGGTTTCGCCTCACGACCGAGTTCGTGGAATTTTCGCCCACTCTACCGTGTCGGCACTAGTAGGCTTATCACCATTTGCACGTCCCCTGGTCATACTACAATTAATGAATTCCCACTTTATTTTTCCATTATCCTACAATAATCGCACACAGCCAACGTTTTAATCGACTACATCGCACTCACCACGTCGCCCGACGCTGTCTACCCGAGCCGCCATTTTGTCTCGATCGACTCCAACATTGTCTGCGGCCGTTCGCTTCCCAACGGGCGTCGCTTTCCCGCCCTTTTACAAATCGTCCACGAAACGCAGCATCCATCCTTGCTTGTAGTTGTCCACTATCTCGTTCCACCTGAAGTTGTCGTTGTTCGCCTTTCTCAATAACGACATTGCCCATCACACAACCGCTCGTGCCAGCGGCAAGTAAAGAGTGGAGGTTAGTAGAGAGGAGAGAACGGAGGGGAAGTAGGGGCGTGACACAAATTTGCATGCATTTCCAAACGGAAATGACGCAAAACAACAGGTTACAAAGCGCCGCAGGGCAGGGAAGGATCCCAAAGAGTAACACAGTTGAGGAAGGATGCTACGCATGAGAACTAGAAGATTGCTACTAGTGGTAGCAATCTTCAAGTTTTCATTTAACGTCCAAAGTATTATTCCGTGCAATTAACTTCGCTTATAGGATTAACCTTGGCGGCCATTCTCGGGTTGAATATCACTACTTTGAAAGGCTGACCGTTTTTTGAAACTTGGCGGTGCTCTTATACCAGTTTTGGTTTAGGGTGGATATCATAACTTTCATAGGCCTGTGAATACAAAGAATTCCACTGTCTAATGTCACCTGTACATATTTTGTCTGGCGTGTCTATAAATTTTTTAATTCATAATTTTTACATCTGACATTGCCCAGCCGTTACACCAGCCAAATGGACAAGGTGAGGCTTATTGTATACCCATGTTTCACATGTTTAAGTTTATTTAACCAGATTTTTGAGGACACTGGCTAACAAATGCAGACTTTCGTTCGCTTCGCTCACTAATCAGCACATCCCCTTCACTTGGCCCTCCCGAGGTTAACGTTAATCATTCAATCATGAACACACACTACAAACTCACGGAATGGTAAATGTTCATACAGTTCTAATATTCTGGTGTTATTGAGAACATTTTTTCTCCATAAAGAACACGTTACCACCCGTGCTGACGATGTGCATTTTGTTTCCAAATCTTATTTCCGGCAAAATTGTCTCTTTTATCGTCGTGGGGCAGACAATTCAGTTTGGATTCGTGTACTGTAAAAAAAAAACGACCAAACCTTTGCAATAAAAGATAAAGATATTCTGTCTCTTAGTGAACCACCTATTTGCAAAAACAATGCATTCTATAATTTAGGATGACCAGGAGCAGAAGAAACGAGCCCCTCCCCCGTACAAAAATAACGATAGAATGCAACAAATACAAAGTGAACATATGGGTTGAAGTTGAACAATTGTATTCATACTGTCACCATACTGCCCCAAATTGAAGACAAAACCAATTCCGTCATCTATTCAGGACAGTAAGGCTAGTATAGTAATTGTTTTTTGTCTGCTAAACTAATACGAACTTAAAACAACAATCTTACAAAAAAAACTTTTTATTTTCTAACAATCCTTCAAAATCTGTTAGCACACCAGTACAGAATTTTAACAAAAGACAACGTAAGGCCGTTTTCTTTTCTTTCAAACTCTAAAATGACAAATGGTTGTACAGGCAACAGGGTAGAAAATGGTTTAAACAAGCAGTGATGGATTCTGTCTAAGTAGACAAGTGTAATGTGGTAGAAAACCTAATTTCTTGAAAACAGAATGGTTTCAAGCCCGGGAAGTTTGTATTTCTAATCTAAAAACCGTTGAATTACAAAACATGCCAAAGAATTTGAAATGTTCTTCCCAAAAAAATGCTAAAAAGCATAAAAACATTACGGCCCAAATGCACAATATTAATTAACATTTAGGATAAAACTCAGTTCTGAGTAAAGTTTAAAACTGAAAATGAATTTCATGGTCATTGATCCATACTTTCTTAACTTAACATGCGTCACGTTCTGCTGTTTTGCAGGTTTAGAAACCATATCAGTAAGCCTTACCTATGAAACGAACCGAAACGGGCATTCAATAGACCCAAATAGTAAATAAACCAAAGTGGATGCATTTGGGCCTCACACAATTTGCCTAAAAACGATGTGAACGTAACATGATACATAGCTAAGGGGCTAATTCAAATTGTACACAATGTTTACTAAATCTTCCCGACAATTGATTTATGTGCCTCTTATTCCAAAAAAGACTTTAATACTGTTGTATGAATGGTAGGCGGTGAAGATATCAAATTTAAGTCTTTAAATTTGACAAACTATTAGACCACTAAGTTCTATTTCCAAGCATCGTTTATGTATTTGGCTGAAACCGTCAAAAGTGTTAGCATCAAAAATTACTTTTAGCTAATGGTATTGATTACGTGGTTTCAAGCTGACTGATCAGACGCTGGTAATACTTTTGGCGTAAGTTAAATAGTATACATATATGAAAAGTAAATCTCCAAACATACACCCTTCAATGGCTGGTAGCATGATTCCTGTATTGCTTCGAAAATCTGACATATGAACTAATTAATTTGAGTTAATCCCCTATTGCATAAACAATTCAATTAGCAGTCATTCATATGTTAGCTTTTTCCATTTGTAATTTGTATGATGTAATATCACTTGCATTACTGAGAAGATATCTTAGGCTAATACTGCTCAGTTTACCAAATTTTGATGCAGACTGTATGTAAGCTGTATTTACGCTTACCTTTTGATACAAACTTTCAAAGTGTAACTTTCTGCACAAAGTTACAACAGTTCGAATTTGGAAATAAATCCTCTTTTGTACAAAAGGTATAATTACAAACAATTGAAAACATGATTATCTGAGTATACCCAGCATTTCTATCACAAGAAAGTCTTCTGTAATCATTGGCTGAATTTGTAAAAAATACCAGCTGCCTAATACTTAAAATTCTAAAAAAAATGGAAAGCTAAAGAAGCAGCTGTGGAAAACCTGTGAATTAAAGACGGAGCTAAGCTTAAATAGTGTATCTACATTTACAACTGAATCAAAGGGCTTCCTCGGCTCTCTGTTGTCAGTTACCTCCTGTCATTTTAACATATCGTTAACAACTACTGAAATTCTTAAAATTCACACGGCCAGCGTGCGCATTTCAGTAACACTAGTGCTGCGCAATAAATTATCAGTCATCACTACGAGTTATTGCCCGTCCCATCTTTCTCTACCGATTAAGGATATACCGAACCGAACTTGGCTGATTTTAGATTTTTCAGGCGACTGGTATGGATCAGTGGTTGTTTATTGTAACGGTTTTAAGTTTTTAAATGGCTCAAAGACATTTCAGAGACATTTTGAAGGTTTATTTGCCAACTTCTCAATGCTCCACAACTTAAGTTCATAGTTCCTTTCCTTTAGTAATATGAAAATAAGAGCAAGTTTTTACTTTTTTTAGTTCAAATCATGTGACTGATAAATTCATCAGAAATTTTCTAAGAACATGTGCTTTAATAAAACACGGAACACAACTGATTGCAGATATTTGATTCGTTCGGTGAATGATTTAACATTCAATCAATTTGGCTGAAAATTCAAGTGCTCGGTAGCCTTATAAATTTGCTGGTAAGCTTAAATTTCAGTACAGTAACAAATACTGCCCAAACTGAAATGGCACACTACGCATGCAAGTGAAAAAATACAGTGAATTAATTAAAATCCATTAGCTACCACACAATTTTCTTCACACAACATTAAATGCAACTCTCCAAACTTATTCCCTCATCAAGGATAAACCGTCCATTTATATTTTCAAAGCCATAGCTACACCAATAACAATGACTAGCTTTACATGCTCAACATTACCAAAATTTACAACAAGCATTGAATAAAACTGCAAATATTAAATATTTTTCTTTTCTTATTGCATTGTAGCTGGTGACACATTCTTAACAGATCCCAATGCTAATCCTGCACAAATTATATAACAAACGCAATAACTATCCCACACAAGTTTGAAATCGTAGCCGAAAAAAAAACCCATTCGTGTTGGTTCATCCACCAGTCACACGATCACAAATAGAGGATGTGCGCCGTGATTGGCCGTCTTCTTGAGTACACTAATCTACAGTTAAAACAAACCAAAGCAGTGGATGAAGCGTCAAGTGTCGAGATCGTTATTCCGTCGTCCTAGGTCACGTCAGATCAACACCAGTGTCATTGGGTCAACAGCTTGGAGAAACTGCTTTGAGATGGTTTAATTTAATTCACACTAAAATGCAATGGGGACTACAATTTCCGGACTCTCTCTTTCAAACTGTTCAGTTCATTTGCAATTTCTTTGGGTAAATCTTCGTTCACTTGTTCTTCGAAGTATTTCTCTATTTCGTTAATCTGAAATTAAAATGATACCTTCACTACGACACACCAAAGGAATAAACTAAAGACTAGCGCCGTTTTTTTTTTTCCTGGAACGTAAAATTAAAGCTTTCTTGTGGTCCTATGGTACTACAGTTTCCCGATGGCTTCGAGCAAAATAAAATGTGTTATTCCTTTGTTTTGGATATAATTCAACGGAATTATGCAAGTTACCAGCTTCACATACTTTATGATGTTCGCGCCCCTCTCCCCCGCCTCACATTTTTTGTCTGCTTGTTCTTCAAAAAATTACCATCCGTGACAGATGTTTTGAATGAAAAGTAAGCGGACGAAAATGTGAAAGATGTAGCCAGAGCTTCTGGAGAATTTTGGGAGCGTCTGATGAATACTGAAGCAGCTCAGTCGAAAATTTGTGATGTAAGAAGGTATTTGTGTTTAGAAAGTGTGTGACCATGAATTTTGATACAGAACTAGACTTTAAAGGAAGTTTCAAAGTAGTTTAAATAACATATTTTGCTTTAATAACTGCTCATCTGTATTACTGAAAAAAATCGTTACTTCAGTCATTCTACTTTGGCTGTGAAAAAGTACTTACAGTGGAATATGCTTTGCCAAACTCCGTCTAAGCTTCCAGTTACAGAAAATTGCTAGTTTTCCGGAGAATTTTCGATTATTATAATCTTCTTTGGGCCAAGTCAAAAGACTCGTACAAAAATATCCACTTCCTCTCACCACCGCATCTGACACGTCCACAACATTAGAATCTCCCACTACTTCTCAGTGTGCCTTGGCCTCCAGTACGCTTCCAGCTCATTGTCTGAAAATTATTCGCTCCCAGCTCACTGTCTGGAAAATGTTCTTGGTCACTATTGCTGGCCGTGAGGTCCTGTCTTGTTATAGCTTGGAGGAATTTTTTGCCAGCTGTATGTAGGTTTGTTGCTCAGTTCCGGCATCACGATTCGCCCATTACTCATGAGGGGCACACTTCTTTCTTTTTTAGCGATGGTCGCCAAAGCTGGAGGTTTGCTCCCCTGCTTGAATTGGACTTGAGCATGTCTTCGGCAGTCAGCCCGGCAGCAGTGACCAAGAGTATTTCTCAAGACAATGAGCTTTGGAGTAAACTGGAGGCCAAGGTTGACTGAGAAGTAGTGGGAAAGTCAAATGTTGTTGAAGTGTAAGGTGCAGTGGTGAGAGCGACTGAAGAAGTTATTCGTAGCAATAATCGAAACTTCGCAGGAAAAGTAGCAAGATTCTGTAATTTGAAGCTTGGATTGAGTTTGGCTAAGTGCAGTCCACTGTAAGTGCTTATCTGCAATTGTCAAAATTTCTTTAATGGTTGGGTTTATAGCAAATTGAGCAGGAATCAATTGGGATCATTGCATGCTGCCACTAACATTTCCGTTCATGCACTAAAAGAATTCATGATTGAACCAAATGATCGTTAATTGAAAGTATGAAATAAAAGAAAAATATCCCATCTGAGCATGATGTGAAATTAGCTGGATGGCTGGCATCGAAATCCTTTTGTGTTTTCCTTTTACACTCAGTTTAACACTACCGTAAATTGCCTATTAACTGCCCTTGCAGCAAAGTTACCGCCCGTCACCTAAAATGTGTTAAGAGGTGAAAATCGTGAAACAAGACTAATTACTGCCCTCCCCTTAAATCGTAATTTTTCTGCTGCAAAATTAACTAAAAGCGTCACACAGTTAACAAGGTCAACTTTTTATCCGCATAAATCATCCTTTTTTTGGTTTAAAAATTAACTAAAAGCTTCATACATTTAACAAAATAAACGTCTTAACCAAAGCGATTCATGGGAGCGTGTTTACTTTATCACAGAAAGGTTGGAGATTAGGCCTACATGATCGTTCACATACGTGATCCAGATTCATTCTAGCGAAAACATGATGCCTTCATTCTCATTTATTCACTAATTTAGTTTAATAGATTATCTCTCTTTCATGATCAACAGTTCACAGTTAACGCTAATTTCTAACTACACGAATCTTTATCCAATCTTTATTGCATCACCATTTCCATCCAGGATAGTATAGGATAGTGTGGTTCACCCTCTCCACAACGAAAAGAAAATGATGTAAACATCACACCAACTTCTGGAAAATGGCAGTGCCAACAAACAACAGTTTGTGGCTGTGAATCGCGCTGGATGTTACAGTTTGGGGAGCTGTGAATTATGTGAGTAAATGAGACTACAGGGCATTGCACCTTTGCTAGACTGAATCCAGATCCCGCACGTGAATAATCAATCTTATAATCGCCGACTTTTCCGTGATGGAGTAAACACGCTCCCTGGATAGAAGTTAGGTCAGAAAATGGGCTATGTTTTATTGAACGCCCTACTGATTTTTCCAAGCTAACTTCAAAGGCCAATGGGCGGTTAGTAGGAGATTTATGGTACATCTAATTCTTCACTTTTGACATAATTTCACAGGATGTAACTTAAGCTAATTGGGAGTTCCACTGTACATTTATTTAACCTGCATATGACACCCTCATCATTTTCTTACCTCATCCAGCCAGAAATCCTTTGGTAACCGGAACAATTCCTGGGTGTCAATCTTCTCATTTAATCCTTCAAAGTTTAGACTCCCTTCTTTAGGGATGTACCCAACTGCAGACTCTTGTGCAACGTCTTCACCATCAATACGCCTACATATCCAATCCAGTACTCGGGAGTTTTCTCCAAAACCAGGCCATAAGAATTTTCCCTGTAATTGAAAATGCACAAAACTGGGTCTCAAAATAAGAACACAAGGCAGAAAGACATTTGTTTGAAAAGCGAAACCATAAACATTTTTATATTCGTACTATGTTTTCTTAAACAATGACGCTTTCATAGATGACGTTTGATCGGCAGCCAAGCTGGGAAGAACTGCTAGCTAGATGGCTCACAAAGAAAGGGGATAAGCAACAGACAGAGTGAGGAGAGGTCAGTGTGTGTCAGGGCAACAGGCCTGTTGAAAGCCACCTTTATAGTCATGTGTTTTGTACGTGTGTGCTTTTACAGTTTGTGTGTTAGCTCTTATTATTCTTTTTGTTTTCTGCTTAATTTTGTTTTACATTTTTTCCCCTTAAAAGACACATCAGTCGATGGGGGGAAAAGAAAGGAGGAATACTGCATGTAACAGTTGCGTCAATGAGAAAGTGTCCGATCAGCTGCCTCTTGTACAGTCGATTCTTGAAATAACGAACCTCCGAATGGGGAACTTTTCCCTATGAAGATCACTTTTTAACAATTTGGTTGGCCTTCTGTTCACATCATAAAAACAACTCTAAAAGAATTTCCGTGTAAGAACAGCTTCATATAAAGCCTTATTTTAGTGCTGTAAAGGTAGTTTCAAAACCATACTTATAAGGAACAAAAAAGTAAAAAACCATCCTTATAACTTAAAGGCACATAAATCCCTCTGTTCTGGCCGCTTTACTCTGCGTCACCTAAGCTAAAATGTAGTTCAAACGACTGCAGCGCGAATTGCTCTACGACACTAGTCATACTCATTTTCGGGCCGCTGCAACGCGACACATCGTACGACCAAGTCGCAAACTTGAGCGAAGGATTAATTATCCTTTCTCCAGGCCCGCGGCTTGCCAGCGATGTGGCGGGAGTTATATACCGCTCGGACCGAGCCTTTTAAAACAAGCCTAATAACATTCACGCGCCACTACTGACATCTGCATCGTACCCTTAGACCAGCAAATGAATTTAGGTAAATCAGTTTATATAAAACTAGTTCCGGTAATGTATCGAGTGAAACTGTTAAAATATACCGGAGGGAGTTATGTGCCTTTAAAGGAACTAATATACAAAACATTGTGTCGGCAAGAAATCAATGAATTTATTAGAGTAAAAAAATAAAAATGCTTCTAACGGGCCTCGAGAATCTTCTTACAAGCAGCCCAGTAACCGAACAAGAATTTCCCCAAAATTTGATGAACTGTAACTGCCATTTAAAAAATAGTTTATTGTAAATTTTCCATAACAGTGGCATACAACCATAGAGGGTGGGCCCATAACGATGTCTTGGAGTGGGACGCAGGGTGATTTTTCTGTTTTGATGCAGTTTTATATTGTAACACGTTATTTTTCATCAATTTTAGCAATTTTCCAAGTTTATTTACTTTGAACGGACCCGCAGCCCCCTCCACCCGTCCGTTGGATCCACCCTAGCTTTCGATACAGACATGTTGACCCATATAGGATCGGCAACCGGAAGCTAGTAGGCCCAATGCTGGTAATGAGTCGAGAATGAGAAGCTGCTCGACTTCTGTTTAAAATGCCGTTGTCTCTGCAGGCCAGCTTTTAGCACTACCGAAAGATGGTTGGAATTTGCTAACGAAACGTACGACAACAAGCGCTACTACGCAGCCTTTCGATTCAATTCGATGCATTTTTGGTAGAATTACTAACAGAAATTTGGTGGAGTAACACATAGTAAAGGCCATCATTTACAGTACTTCTAGTGATGGGAAAAATTAAAATTTTCCCTATTTCTAGATTTTTTCCCACTGTAACCTGGTTACTTGGTTACGTAAGATTCATGAACCATGGCTTCGAATGATGTGTTGGAATGTCCAAATCGGCCAAATATTAGCCAATTTTTTTATTTAGAGCTTTTCATGGAATTCAAGGTTGCGTACAACCCTGTGAAAGGCTCTTAAAAATATGCTCATTTTTTTTGGTAGCATAATTTGGTAGCATAATTATTACGGTTTTAAAAAACTGAGTAATTCACTGAATGTTTACTATGAAATATTTAAACTGAAAACGATTAATCTAACACTGAGGTGATTTTCTTCATCGTTGGTACAGTAAAGGAAGTTCTGCGATCAGTAAAGATTAGATTGTTTTTAACAAATTTTCACAGCAAAATTTTAGTGTTTTTAAAAAAATTAGTGGCATTTTAATTTTAGGCCTAGATCTGGTTTTTATTTAAGAATGCTAATTAATAACTAGCAGTGAAGTATGTGACTAACAAATAATCTTTTACCCTTTGCAGCCTTAATTATTGTATTGTAGTAAACTAATGCACAAGCAAAAAAATGGTTAATGATGTTGGCCTGTCAATTAAAAAAAAATATATATACAACCGTAGTTATCGTAGGAGAAAAAAAAACCACAAGTATTCCTATTTAATGTGTATAGCATTTGCTGTATAAGTGCTAATATATGCAACCACAGAAATACAGTTTCATTTTTAACATAATTTCGGTAAAGCTTTGTTACTGGGTTTATGTCAGAAAGGATAGAACAATTTAAAAAAAAACTCCAGTACTATTCCAGAACTTTTTAAGCATTTTTTCCAGTTTATTTCCACTTTCCAGCCCTGAAATGTTTAAATTTTCCCAGGCTATTTTAGGTTTTCAAGGATCCATACGAATCCAGTACACACACCAACAACTCAAACTAGTTATTGTGTAACTCGCACTTCTTTCTCCATTATGGTAGTTGACAAGTACCGAAGGACGATTACAAATTGAAGCTTCGTTTACGCTCAACCAAATAGTTCAAGTAATTGTCCACTACTTTCAAATTTTTGGTAGTAAAAAACCTTCCACCTTCTTTAGGCTAGCATCCAGAAAGCGGCAAGTATTGACAGACTCTTAAAACGATCACAAAACTTTAATCTAGGATACTTCACAGTGGTCTTTGGAGTAGCTTCATTAGCTGGTGACAGCGTCGCCCTTTTCAATAGGTGTTATGAAGTCTTGCCACTGTGCATCAAGTTGGGTGGCTAACAGAGGTGTGACAGTGACATACGGCAATATTTTCCTGTTGGTGGGGTTTTGTACATTCATCAAAACCCCTCCTACAGGAAGACCTTGCAGTACGTCACATCTCTACTACATACCCAGCTTGATACATAGTGGCACGACTTCATAACAACACCTATATTGAAGAAGTCGACACTGTCACCAGCTAATGAAGGTACTTCAAAGCCCACTGTGAAGTGCGCTAGATTCAAATATTGGGATACTGTAATCATTTTGAGAGTCTGTGTGATATTTGCTCTTTTTTTTCACGCTACAAGATCACTGAAAATTTGAGTAGTGGATAATTACTTGAGCTATTAGGTTGAGCGTACACGAAGCTTCAATTTGCAATCTTCCAACCAACGTAAGACGACGAAACGTCAATTTTTTCAACAGAGAACAATAGTTAGGTGATGATGAAAATTAAAAGCAACACAAAGATTTAAGTTAAAACAACAAACTTGATTTCACTGGTTCATGTGTAGCTTTAGCAATTTAAGGTCATCCATAATCATGCTTTACTGAAGCTGTGTGCACCACCAATGATTCAACAGAAGAAGCAACAGTCGACCTTCCAGATTGAAGCCTAGTGTCTGTCTCCACCTACAGTAAGTGCATTCGGTAGCTTGTGATTCGATTAAACCACCAGCAGCTTAGTGGATATTTGTAGCACAAGTTGGCAAAAGAGTATTAATCAAGGCTGTACCAAACACAAAAGTTTTTTCACCGAACTTAACCAAACCAAACACACCTTAAATGAGCCGAACGCCGAACACTTCCGAACCGAACAACAAACCAATCAACCTGTAGAGTAAGATTGAAAACAACTTGGCTCACAAAGATTCGTATTTACCAAAGTACACGTTTTTCAACAAATGCTGTTATATTCACATAGAAGTTTTACATTTTAAGTGAACAGATGTGGAAACTAAGTTTGAGCGTAAAGAAATCTCTTGTGTCTTTACATTTTCCCTCATATCTTCTGAACGGTTAGAGATATGAACTTGTGGTTTGGACTATCAGAAAGCTGCCAAAAAAAAAAAAAACCCTTCAAAATAGTGTATCCAAACATCAAAATCCGTAACTACAGTAGAAGTGGAAATGTGTTTAGTTTAGTATTTTTCTTTAGAAACGCCAAACACCGAACCGAACCTGTTCGGCCATGTTCGGTTCAATACAGCCTTAGTATTAAAACTTTCCAACATTCCTACTGTCTAACAAGACTATTCACACGTGCCTGATAACGGCTACTGGCAATTTCTCCCGGTAAAGTTATAAACTACAGCAATAGTAGGAACAAGTATCAATCTTAACAGCTGAAGAACGGTCATACTTTCAAAAACTACTTTGAGTTGGGTAGGAGGGGGCTATTCCCGGTGTGAGTGATTCCATCCACAACATCCTGGCCAAAAATAGGGACCGGTGCAGGCATCGTTGTCCTCCCATTATCAAAAAGTTGTGGCGCTCCAAACCTGCAACTGCTGCTGCTTCACCCCCCCCCCCCCCCCGGTCCTCCCTGTGCCTCCCACCACTACCCAACCCAAGCAAGTCAAAGAATAGTGCACCCCCACCGCCCAGTCCCCCTCCCCATGTGATGCCGGCTGATATTGGGTGCTTACCTCCACCCGAGGTGCGTAATCTCCAAAAAGTGGTCTATCAGGTGCCGTGCTTGGACTGCAATGCCACTTACATCGGAGAAACAAAACGCCGTCTGGAATTACGACTCAAGGAGCACTTGGGAGACACCGGACGAGGAGAAAAATTGAATGGGATTGCCCAACATCATCGCAAGACCAACCACAATATTATTGGGACCAGGAGTCAGTGCTCCTCCACTCCAACACCAAACAAGGAGCACACCTCCGGGCACTTGAATCCCTCGCTATTAAAAGATTTTTTCGTCGACGAGTGCCTCTCATGAACCTTACTGGCCCTTCCCATAACCAAATTGAAGAACTTGTCCCACTGCCTGTAATTGCCAAACTAGACACTAAGTGGAATTTGACAGCAGTCGTCGAGCGGCCCTCTAGTGAATAACATAGCGATCAGTGGTCGGCAGCACGTGCACGAAGATTAAAAGTACAACATGGAGTAAGCGTACATCGAATGAACGTTCTCTGATGTGGTGTGGTCTTCTGAAGAAGAGGAACGGTGTTTTCTGCCTCGAAAATTTAAGTGAACTGTTGTTGAAACATTCTTGGAGGTGATATGTTTTCAAATCATTTAATACGTACATTAGTTCAACTTTTGCAGACCTCTGAAAAACAACATCCTCTTAGGCCATGCAAAGTTAAAAAAGTGGTTCTCGGGCACAGAAAGTTGAAAACTGACGAGGGATGAGGCTTTTTTTTTTAATTAACACATTCGGTTCTCAGGAACAGAAAGTTAAAAACTGACGTTGGATGGGCTTTTAACAAAATTGTTAAACACATTTTAAAAACCTTTTCATTTTTATTGGACAACATAACTAGGGAAAAACACACACGACCACCATGCAGAAACACCAGAAAGTTCGCTTGAATTTTCGGTAAAGTTTACCACCCATTCACCTTCTTCACAAGTATCACAACACAACAAAAAAACGCCCGAAAGCTACATAATGAAAGGTCGGGAATTCCAGAAATTTAAAAGCGCGCGCATGTATGGTTGCGTCACTTTAACTATACGCGCAACAATACACGCGCGTGCTTTTAAAGTCCTGGAATTCTCGAACTTTCATTATGTAGTTTTCGGACGTTTTTTGTTTTGTTGTGATACTTCTGAAGAAGGTGAACGGATGGTGAACTTCCCCGAAAATTCCAGCAAACTTTGTGGTGTTTCTGCATAGTGGTTGTGTGTGTTTTTCCCTAGTTATTTCGTTTTCACACCACTGTAGATGCCGGTTGCCGGTATTTTGTGTTTATTGGACAAACAAGTCGTGACTATCAAAGTAGTGTTTGACATTTTCAAATGGTTGACTAATGACTTACACTTAACTCCGGCTTAAAATTCCCCAATCCCATTAAGTTTTTGTCCCACATTCAGTTTGCACCGATTCTAACGCCATCCTGAATTACCGTTTATGTACTTTTCAGAACTAAAACCAACGAACACCAGCATACGTATATGGCACGACACGTTCGTCTTCCGAAAGCAATCCATCAAATAGTGGTTAAAGCTTTTATTTCTTATAGTAGCAAAGATATTACTGCAAGGGGAAGGTGTTGACTTTTCACATTAAAAAAAAAAAAAGAACAGCCAGATGGCTTCAACACAGCATTTCAAAAGCTGTTTTTCGGAAATTTTTATTCAGAGCAAGCATAGATTGGATTTCAGCAACCCCCCCAAAAAATAATTTAGTACGAAGCTTTTTAGTTGATGCAGATTATGTAGTATTGACACAACAGTAGTGAGGAGACTAATATTGACTTTGGAAAAGTCACTAATTAATGCCGCGTCAATTATTTTTATTTCTGACAAAAAAATCGATCCGAGAGGGCCCGAGAACCATTTTTTTTTTTACTTTGCATGGCCTTACCCCTGAATTCATCTGACAGAAACTCACTAATGTAGTGTATATTTGGGCTTTATGTAGAAAATCTTAGATTTTACATTACCTCATTGCTTTTGCGGAACCAGTTGACATGGAAAATACGAGGTAGCTGGACATTTGGTTTTTTGGCCATGCTCAACCAATGTGCAAGATAATGACCAAAGTTGTAACCAAAAAATGGGCGCATGGCAAAGGGGTCATTCATAATCACTTTGCCTACAAAAACAAAATAAGAATATAACAAAATCACAACAAAAGTTAAGTTATATTAGTTAACTCATTGCAGCTTGTAATATTTACTCTTTCACTTACTAGGGAACTTAACTAGTGTGTAATGCACAGGTAATGCCAAATTATAATGAAATGATGCAGTAAGAATATTAAAAATGGAATTAGTTTTTACTTATCCTAAAATAAGGACAGACAGCCGACGGCTTAAAAAAGAATTAAATAAATACAGATGCAAACCTATTTACGTCGCCTTTTGGACGAGAAATCGAACCCCCGACTTTTGAAACCAAAGGCAAATGTCCTACTGCAAAGCCATACTGACACGGCCTTGTCAGTATGGCTCAGCAGCAGGACCTCGGCCCTTGATTTCAAAGCTCGTGGTTTCGATTCCCTGCTTAGGCAATCTCACAGGTCCAAAAGGCAACGGAAATGGGTTTGCATCTGTATTTATTTATTTTAGGATTAATAAAAACTAATTTTATTTTTAAAATTCCATTTTCATTTCCAGCCAAAATACTTCCCTTTGGCTATTGGCTTGCTTTTTTCAATAGGAGGTGGGTTGAGCAAAACTCACAACTATCTGCACAGCACAGTGATACACCATAGTCTCTAAACAATACACACCACAAAGGTACCACCTGACACGTTTCATTCAACCTCAGACCACATTACACCATGCTGGTAAGAACATGTTTTCTCACATGGGTACCCCTACCTGCCACACTGACGAATCGCACACAGTGGGTGACGAAGGCCGTGTTGTACGGCCTCTAATGTAGGTTTACTGTAGTATCTCGGTGGTGTGCGGCGTAATAGTGCAATGTGGAAGCCATCTACTAGATTTGAAAACACTACAATCATCACAACCAAACATACTGTAAGACACGAATCCCACTCACCATCGAAGCAGCCTACATCGCACCAACATACTACAGTAAACCTACCCCAGAGAGTGTACAGTCAAATTGCCTGCATACTTTCTAGGGCCAACAAAACAACATTGCGGTGATTGTCATTGACACCACCTGCACAGGAAGAAATGCAGCAGCAGCTTCGAAAATTTCATAAACTGCCATTTTCATAAACTGGGTGACAGACTCAACTTATCAATAGGAATCGGCCTCAGCGAAATTCTACAATATCAACTGAAAGAACCTGGAATAAACATATAGTATGGTTACCTTGATGTTCAGCTGCAGCAGTCGCCTCTGATCTCATCGCTGCACCAATGAAAACACCATGTTTCCAGTCAAAAGCTTCATAAACCAAAGGAACTCCTATGCAAACAAATGTACAGTAACCAATCAACATGCAGAAAACTTTAATGCTAGAAGATTGTAACTGAAAAGGTACCGTACTAGCCCAATTGTAAGGTAGCTTGAATATAAGACGAATTACCAACCTGGGTTCATAAATTCAACAAAAATAAACGAGCACGATAAGGCAGATGACTTTCACCCAAGATTCTGCCAGTGCTTCTATTACTAACGAAGCAAGCAGTCTGCATTAAAGACTGGTCTTGTGAGGATACATGACACACAAATCTGAGACAGAAAGAAAAGACAACTGCCTCGACTGGGACTCGAACCCAGGACTTCCCATTTATTAGCCGGGCGCTCTAACCACTGCGCTACCGGGGCAGGTATTGATAACTGATACTGGTTCCTTTGGGTACTGGCTCCAGCTGAGCTAAGTAGCTGTTCAATCTTTCTCAGTGAGGTCAGAAACATACATACAAGGAGGGAAAGCAACTTGTGTATCATGTATCCTCACAAGGCCAGTCTTTAATGAAGACTGCTTCTTCGTTTACCCTTTACCTTGTGATTTCTTCTTTCTTTTTTTTTCTTACTAATATAGTTGATCTCACAGCATAATTTAGCCAATATCTATTCAGAACCATATTTTTCGTCATTGAGGTTTTTTTTAATTGTGGACTCCATAATAATTTTTAAGACCCATCTTTGGTTTTACTTTAGTTTTTGCTACATAATTCAAAAAATTATTTTAGCTTTTGTGTTCTCATTAGCACCAATAGATAGCTCACAATAAGCTGAATGGAATGGTGTATTCAAACTTCGAAATCGGTCAAAATTTGGCCGAGTTATGGATTTGGACGCGAATATAAGACGAAGATGCTGTTTTAATGGAACAAAATGGAAAAAAAAAATACTGTCTTATATTCGGGCCAGTACGGTAATATTAAACGGCAAATAATGCAATTTACACTTGTATATTCATAATATGTCTTTTTAAACAAATACAAAATGAAAAACAGAAAATCACTACATACTGTGTCTTATACAATGTAATGTTAAGAAAAAAACTGAAACTTTATTTTTTTTACCATGTTTGGGCACTAGATACCACGTAAGAAGCCCTACAAACCTGACGGCAGTTTAAATAAATTACGGGTTTTTTTTTTCAGAAAGTCTATTTTTGTTTTTTGAGACCGATCGTTTACCATTTGACGAAATAATTACAAGCGAACACATTGAAATTAAGTTAAATATATCTAGCCGGTCGTAGGTGATGATTGAGGAAATGATTAAGCAGTTTCTGTTTTTAATATGTGAAAGAATTTTCTGCTTGAAGAACCTATATTCAACTCAAGTAGCCGATTATGGCCCATCCAGAGCTAAAAAAAATCCCTAAGTCAGGATACCTCAGGATTCTCCCTACTCTTTCCACACACCATCTCTAGGTAGACTGCGACAAAATTAATTTCCTGACTCGTCTTGTTCAAGGCAATAGGCGCCATGCAATAGCAGCAGTAGTACGTATACAGAGGGTGCCAAATACTTTTTCCTATTTCCACATTGAATAGAATTTTACTTTTAAGTGAAAAACATGAGTGACGTCACACTTGGATGGTATTTCCTGCACTTCTATTTGTCTACAGCCAATGCAGATCAGTAGATCCCAAAAAGACAAAAACATGAGTTACGAAAAATGAAGATTCTACAAGAGAACTTGTTCCTTTGGGTACTGGCACCTTTAAACTGTGAAAACTCCACGCGTCACTTCCGGTGTTCTCTCTTCCACTCCTTGTGCTATCTCACCACTGTCTTTTGTGGCTGGACAACTCCTAGCGACCAGGGAGGTGAGCAGGAAATAGACATAACACAGTTTCGTTGGATTCTACTTGGATAACTTCGATTCCCTTGCGAAACCCTTCAGCCCTTCTACTGCAGACGTTGCAGCAATGACCCTGCAAGACAACCTTCTCAAATGTGAATCCAGTAGCAGTAGCAGTCTACTTGGCCAGTAGACCTGACAAAGCACTCGCCATTTCACAATTTCTACTCGCCACATACCAATGACATCTTGCACAATCCATGGTTTTTTTCAATTCATGCATTTACGAAATTGTAAAATTCTATTAATTCCAGTATTAATGAAGATAAAGCAGTTACGTAGCTCTTATAAACCCGAGCGTAACGCCGCAAACTGTTCGTCTCTAACTTGTACGGTTCCCGAGATATCGCTCTTTGAGTGTCATTCTCTATTGCTAGTCGCCATTTTTGCGAATAAGGCTAAATTTCAGGTCGCCAAGTGCTGATTTCCATTCGCCTAATGGCGAGTGGCGACCGACACATGCTGTTAATGTGTCGTGAAAACATACTTTGAAGACCAGTTTGCCATCTCAATGATTTGCGATGGGGATGCTCCACACCCCACCGCTACAGATGTCACTGCAGCCCTAATGGAGTGTGCCCGGAACTTTCTCACATCAATGCATCTCGACGGCGAACCTACACCCCTCCTAGGCAGTGTTGTAGCGCTGGCCGTTAAGAGCGGCCTCAATTTGCATTTGTTTCAGTAAGTCCTGTAACGGCACACCAACCAATTAAGACAAGGATGGCTGCATAGCTAAAAGCTCACCTCGAAGCTCCTCCGCAAATGCAAATTTCGATCTCTCTCGCCTCGCACCATTAATTTACAGCAATAAATTAGGACTTTGTGACATAAACTAGGATCTGTGTAAACTGCGATTTCCAATTACTGGACAAATCCACAGGTTCCGTAGAACTGCAGGGTCTTCAACACTGGCAGCAGCAGCTGACCAAACTCAGCCTGCACATTCACCAGAGAACCATTCACCTGCTCCAACAACGAGTATTTATTTCCCACATGCGGGAGCATAGGTGTTTTCCGCGGCTGGAATTCAAACTAATGTTGGCTCGACAACGTAGCGATCCTGATTTAATTTCTATCCACATCCGACAAATGCAATCCCTTTTGCACATTTCACCACGACTTGTGGATCTTCCTAGCCACTTCCCAAACCGGATATAGGTCCGGAATTGCCTCCGGCAACAGGTCACCACCACCAGGCCCATCATCAACCACCCCGCCGCCTGCTGTGGTCCAGGCATCGTCCACCTGGCAATCACCATAACCATTACCGCCTCTTTACAGAACGAGCATCGTCAACTCTTTTTTTTTTTTATCAAATTCATCACATTAACCACACATTGTCCAAGTTGCCCTCTGGTTTTGGAAGAGATTGTCATCTACGTTCCAATTATTACTCTCATACATATTTTCATTACAAATCGGTAGCCTTGACATATTTTTAATGGGTGGCCTCGACTCCGACCACGCCTAACCAAATCGTCTTCTTTCAACTCATACTAACATGCACGATCCATAGCAACAGCATCTCGAAAAGCTAATTGCTTTTCCGCCCTAATTACTTAGACAATGATTGAATTGAGTCGCTAAACTTCTCCGCAGGATGGCGGGCTCTTTCATGAATAACGCAGCATTATGCCTAACACTGCTATGTTGGGCGCTCACACAAGTTTTCTCACGTTCGCCTTCTTGACCGCTGTCGCCACTTCCGAATCCGTCACTAGCTCACGATAATCAATTCGCACGGACTTCAGCTGCTTGTTGTCATCCTTCGTCATGACGGCGACCACGAAAATTGAATTTCTACTGGTAACCAACTCGCAAAGGCTGACATACAACTAGTCTATGCCGCAGCAAAAGAAACGGTAGTGAGATAACACAGGGAGTGGAGTTTGCATCAATTGTATGCAAAGTTGAAGAGTTCAAAGGGGAAATTCCATAAGTAACACAGTAAAGGGATTCAAAGATGAAGAAATGTAAGTTACCTAAACTGTTGCTAGGTTCCTACATTTGCCTTGCAAACTGCTTCAAGTGGCAAGAAAATATTCAAAAAATGAAGTCTTTTTACTTTTAATACAAACAAAAATGATTTACGCAATGTATTTAGAAATGTTTAAAGGGCAAATACATCCACTTTGACATGCACGTGTTACTTTTGAACCACTTAAACAATAACTAAACACAAGATTTGCGGTAAGAATATGTTACGTACGTCCGATACAA
>JAHWFP010245912.1:18927-42423 GCA_023313725.1 Lithobius niger | reverse complement strand
ACGTCCGATACAACAATATAATTACTGCATCACCAAAACACGAGACGGGGGCCGCCATTGTTTTGCTAGAACGCGTAGAAATTAATGCCGACAGATGGTAGCTATCGATTTCGACACGCAGCCGAATGAGATAGCTCTATTGGGTGTGAGAGCTCAAGCGACCGACGGCCTTAGCTGCCGACAGTTGTAGTGCCCAGCTAAAGCCGTCGGACGCTTGAGCTCTCACACCCAATAGAGCTATCTCATTCGGCTGCGTGTCGAAATCGATGGCTACCATCTGTCGGCATTAATTTCTACGCGTTCTAGCAAAACAATGGCGGCCCCCGTCTCGTGTTTTGGTGATGCAGTAATTATATTGTTGTATCGGACGTGCGTAACGTATTCCTGCCGCAATTCTTGTTTGTAGTTGTTTAAGTGATCCAAAAGTAAAACCATGCATGTCAAAATGGATGTAATTGACTAATTGCCCTTTAAAAAAGGCAATTATTATAATAAATACAAGAGTAATCCCTTAATTGCCTTATAAGTACAATTATGTGATTGCAATCTTCCAACCTTTTGGTCTTCGGCCGCCAAACAGGATGGCATCGATGGGAACACCTTCACTGCTTTCCCACTGTGGATCGATGATTGGACACTGAGCGGCTGGAGTACAGAACCTAGAGATTAAGGGCTGGTAATGATTTTTATTACTTACACTAATATGCTTACCAATATTGCAACTGAGACCAAAGGACAAGTTACAGACACTACCAACAATTCCTACAGCACAAGAAAAAAATGAAAAAGAGCAGACCAGATTACGACTGGACAAAACGAAGGGGCACAATGTGTTATATACCGTAATCATATTGATGTAATCGTTATTTTTGACTGCTTCATGAATTTGGTGACCTAACTATTCGCGCTTGGAATTAATTTAGGTTTTTGCTAAATACAAGGTGGTCCATGAAAAGCACAATGGCAGAAATTTGCCCAAGAGAGAAGAAACCAAACATTTTATCAAGTCAAGAGAGGACTTCAGTCCAAATTCTACACTAATTAATTTTTAAGCACGTCCATCATAGCAGTACCATCATTAATAGTTATTTGTAGCACTGTTATTATTGATAACTTCATCATACAATTTTTTTTGCTAGTACTCTAATTGTACCTACTTCAATAAGAAGCAAAATACATTGTTCCAACAGCAGCAGTGATAAGTTTCAACAGAACCAATTATAAGGAAACAAACCATGTATCATAAGTTTGAGTTAACAATAAAACACAAGAAAGCTCCACGCATTCTTGTGTTTTATTGTCATCCCTGAACGCACTTTTTTAACCTACGAAAAGTTTGAGTTTACCTGGAGTTTGCATGAGCTGCTGGTCGGCCAGATTTTGGCTTCCATTCCTCTCCCAACCATGAAACGATGCGCTGTCCCGCCGGAGTCTCCTTCTCAAGGCCTTCCCAATACACACCACCGTCGCTTGTCTTGGCAACATTCGTAAATAAGGTATTCTTTTTAATTGTTTCCATGGCATTCGGGTTAGTGGTGTTTGACGTACCTTAAAAATAAAGTTTCAGGTTGAAGATAAGGTAAATATATGCCACGAAATAAATAGTTTTGGTTCTCGGGCATTTTTCTTTTAGAAATGTCACCAGCTTTTAAAAAAGGAACTTGCGCAAATTATTAGTGACAAACAAAGAGCAAAACAGAGCTAACAATGTCAACTGACAAAGATGACAAGAGAGCAATGCCAAAATAAAATTACATGCCGTCTTGAGCCTGGCAACTGAACCAATTTTATAATTCTACAGTCTTGATAATGTCAAGCTAGCTTAGCGCTCAGTGGAATGGCAGTGCAATCCAGCAAGATCTGCCTGTGTCATCATGACACAAAATATTTGTCCATGCTTACGTTACTTGTCAATTGGCCATTCACAACGTTGGCTCCATTTTGCATCTGTCGAAGAAATGATCTGCTAAATACTGGCAATCGGCATTGACAGTGTAATTAAAAGCCATTTGAAGATGAAAAATTAACATACCACCACAGAAAAAAAATCAATCCTAATTGTTTCTTGAATTTTTGGGGAAAGTCTTGTTCCCCATCATCAGAAGTGCTACAGTAAACTTTGGAAATAAAAAACGTTAACATGTTTGTGTTCGTTAGACAAAAACAACCACGATGGCCGCTCCGACCACTGATCTATATGGAAAAATCTCCGGATAGGCTCCACTCGTTGTCTAGTCTGGAGGTTACGTCAGGGTGCACAAATTTATTAATTAATTCCATTATAAAAATGGCCTGTCAAATTCATGAGTGGCACCCGCCTTTGCGAAAACTTTTAAATGGCTAATGACTCAAGTGCTCTGAGGTTGGGGTTCATGTTTGGTGTTGGATTTTAGCAAGTAATGCTCCATGTAATACTTGGATGGAGTGCTGTGTGTAAAAAAATTTTCTCAAAGGTGAGTAGGTGAGTGCCACTCGTGAATTTGACAGGCCCTTCTTATGATAGAATTGATAAATTTGTGCACCCCGAACTTGACCGCGAGACTAGACAATGAGCAGAGCCTATATAGATTATTCTATATAGATCAGTGGTCGGAGCGGCCATCGTGGTTGTTTGCTCTAATGAATGCCAACATGTGACGTTTTTTATTTCCAACAGTTTTTGTAGCACTTCTGAGAAAGGGGAACGGAAATTCAAGAAACAATGAGGATTGATTTCTTCTGTGGTGGTATCTTCAACTAATCAGTTATCAGAAAAAGTCACAGACTTGAATTTAGTAGCATTAAGATCTCAAAAACACGATTAAACTGGAGTATTCAAAAACAAACATTGACAAAATTATTAATAAAAAAAGTTCGTTTCTATAACAATACGAAAAGAAAACAGCTGAAGTCCAACCACATCAGCGTTGCCTTGAGTGTATAGATTGGGGCGAGTTTGATTCTATAAAACCCTTCTACATGGACACGTTAGGAAACCAACGTTTTAGTTCACAGATGGTGTTTTAGGGTGCCACCAATTCTACATGCGACGTTTTGTGCCCTCCATGGCTTAAAGCGCTATGAGACCGTACACAATACAATGTCACACGAAAGGGGTAGATTCACGGAGTTAGTGTAGGAGAAGGGGGAACACTGAGATCACTAAATTTGTTAAGTCACACATCTATTGGAATAAATGAAGAGCAAAAAAAGTTACGGGAATTACGATAAATTCGGACTAAGTTAATGAATACCACTGAAAAAAACCAACTGAATTTTTTCCAAATTGTTACCCTCTTCATCGGTAAGAAGGGGGACGGGTTCGACGTTTGTGACATTGGTTTTTTTTTTTGGGGGGGGGGGCCGTAAGGGTACCGGGGGAAGGGAGCCAAAACATGGCAAAATTTGCATGTCATTTGCATATGACCTACATTACTCGCATACAAAAATTACGGTGGCATCATCCATTCGGACGTAAATGCACTAGTGAGCTGGCCCCTAGTAAGAGCTGCACATTATGAGAGACCATAACTCATCCCAATCTGTGTATTCGTGAAGTTGCAAATGCAGGAAAAATTTAAAATGATTCGATTGGCCTGAAAATTGACCCGAACAAATTTTGTAGACCCAGACACACCTAATAAATATTTTTTTCCCCTAGCCCTCAGTTTTAAAAAAAACAGGAACTGTAAACAAAGAACAGCACTTAATATTTTAGTTTCATACGCAAAATTATCATTTGCTACCAGCTTCAGATACGTGTACAGTTTATGTCACGTTATCAACCTGAAATAATATATCTTGGATACTTTCTTTGTTACGTACAGTATTATGCCGAGATCTTACGTTATTTACTAACATTCATTGTTACACTCAACCAAAATCTTCGTAGAAAATGTTTCTACCAAAGGCGAGAATGCACGAGAATCAACGAACATCTAGCAGACACCACCAAGCGCATGAAGAAAAACATCATAGCTCTCCATAAGATGAAATTGCATCACGAAGTGATGATTTGAAAGCTACTCAAACCCTACTGCGCTCCAACTTGTCTAATAAGGCACACCTCTGGGCAATGAAAAAAATCGCAATCCAACACTTCCAGAAAAGAGGTGTGGCACTTATGAATTTGCAGGATCCTTCCTACCCTAACATTGCCCAAATTGTGACACCCAATTTAGCAAAAATACTAAACTTGGGAGTGGGACAGCATGCTTTGTAGGCTGACTGAGATGCAAAGCTCAGACTCCAGTGATGACAGAGACTGAGCGAGACTTTCAAATGTAGTGAAACGTATCGATCTTCTGTCCTACATGAAAATATGTAAATTTGTGCTGATTGTTAGTGGACTGTTAGGTGAGCATGACTGAAGAAGATGACGGTATCACAAGGACACCCCTGTGTTTCACTGAAAATTTGACCTTGGTTGAAAGTTTTTCTACGAAGATTTTGGTTGAGAGTAACAGTAAATGTTAGCAAATTTAGAAAAAAACCAAAGTAGACTTTTCCTCGATGTTTTCAAGATTCGAAAATACAGGCAACTGGCGACTACAGTGATTATTTTCAGACATCTTACACGGGGAAGGAAACATTATCACTAACGGAGAATATCAAAACAGAGTTCTCTGTTTTGATGTTCTCCACTAGCGGTAATGTGTCCTTCCCCGTGTAAGAGATTTTCAAAATTTTACGGTATTTTAATAAACTACAAGCAAATCCACTACTTCACTATTATTTGAATTAATACTGTTCAGCACACTATAATTTAAAGGTTTAGTCACAAATTAATCATTATTAATCACAGTTCGTTCATTACGTTCTCATCTAAGAGAAAATTCCAGGCTTTATCCAGCATTTTCCAGATTCGGTAGTTCTAGTTTCAGTTTCAGTTATTATAAAAAAAAACTTAGGACTATAATTTGCCTGTGCTGGAACCAAAACAGTCGAAACCATGGAACCTGAGCAAGTATTTTTAGTAAGGAAAGAGAAAACTGGTGTAGGACTAATGACAGATATATTTTTTGACTGCGAAATGCAGGCACACTACAAAAAAAAAACCGGGTATTCAAAGTGATTTTATGTTTAAAAAAACAAAACAAATTTCTGTCACAATAATACAAGAGTTGATAAGCAGAAAAATAGGACATCAGTAAATTCAAGGCTTTTACAGCCTAATATTAACAATCTGTCAGAATTCTATCTTTTTTAAATGCCTGGAAAGGGCCTTATGAAACGCCTACATTTTCAAAATAGCATAAAAATCCTGTTTACTGCTTCTTACCTGGGGCGACCCCAAAGAATCCATTTTCTGGATTAATGGCTCTTAACCTTCCCTGGGCGTCAAACCGCATCCAGGCAATGTCATCTCCGACACATTCCACTTTGTAACCTGGAAGTGTGGGATTCATCATTGCGAGATTCGTTTTTCCACAGGCACTTGGAAAGGCTGCAGTAATGTACTTCTTCACACCCTTGGGATTCGTTATGCCTAAAATCTGAGAAATAAATTTTTTTTTAAGACTGCAAGACAAGTAGTGACGATTTAACAAATTTAGCTGAAATATAATCAATACCCTATTCTGAAAATTCAGTTGCCTTCTTATCATACATTAGGTTATAAACTTATAATTCATGCTTACCAGCATATGTTCAGCCAGCCAGCCTTCTTGACGAGCTATATTAGAGCCAATACGAAGGGCAAAGCACTTCTTGCCAAGCAAGCTGTTGCCCCCATACCCACTGCCAAATGATGCAATCGTATTTTTGGAAGGTATGTGGGAGATAAGCGTTTTGTCGGGATTACAGGGCCAAAAGTTCACCGGTTGCTCTGTAAAGAATATTTACACAATGGTTTATGAAAAAACCTAATCAATAACCTTCCAAAAAAACAGGTTTTCAAACTTGATACATAGGTTTTATGAATGACTGGCTCAATGGACACCAAAGCAAAACTAACATACTATGCTACCGTGACATCAGATGCAGCGATAACGAAATTATGCAATAATGGAGCAGCATCTAACTCCAAATTTACAGCTAAACAAATATTTGTCCAACAGAAAGCCATGCTGATGAACATCCATGCACCATCGAACCCAGCTATCCAGTTCCTGCTTAGGCGTGAGTTGTGCAAAAGACTGCAAGAAAGATGGGAAGCCGGCCTTTTGAGTATGGGAGCTTATGGGCAACCGCCAAATTTGAATAACGCGCACGAATGAGGATGATGAGGTAGCGGTGGGAAAACGTGTGACGCCCGATGAAGATAATTGTGTTGTGAAATCCACTTCCGATGTGCTGCAGCTATATAACACTTGCATGGATACAGCAATATATACATCTTTTCCGACTTTGAAATTGTGTGTGTTTTGTTGCGGCCTTCATGATGTCTTGTAATTTTCAAAGTAAAGCCTTATCACGTTTTGAAATATCCTGTAATATATAGCTTAGTCAGCAATCCCTATAGCAAGTCAGGGCATGAGGACCGAGTTATGACACTATAATTGCAGTCGTCAATGGAAAATAACTCATCTAGTCCAATTATGATTCTCCTGGTTTACTTGCCACCCATTCTTGCACATTTACAGATAATTCAGAATAATCAACTTCCTCGGCGGTCAACTCCTTGTAGGTAAACTTTCCTTACAAGCTAGCGAGTCGACAGCCACAGCTTACTTAGGCCCCAAAAAATAGTTGGTTGCCATAGCTCGACTGACCCTCCTAACTCGCTATCCAAATCTCCCCCGCCTTTTTTAGCCCATTTTTTTACACCATTGTCAAATGAGGGAAATTCTCTTACCAGCAGTCACTATATTTTAGTTTTAAGCGGGTACTACGATTGCAAAAACCAAGCTACCATGTAGAAAGATGGAATTTATCCAAAAAATACCTGTAGGTTCTTTTACTCATGGAGAAAAATGCTCCAACCGACCGACCCAAGTTTTCATATCAGTACTATGGCAACCACATTTTTTTTTGTAAGAATTAACGGTCATGTTTGTGCACTGAGTGGGGAGAATGGGCAGAAACGTGCTGGGAAGTTGGCAGGATCAGTCATGCGACCTGAATCACTCAAATAATGAGACCATTCGCTATGTATTGAAAGGAGACGAGCCAGGAGAAGACAAATGAGCTGCAAAGTTAAGATATTTGTCGAAAATTTTCCCAACAGCATCAAACTGTTGAGTAATTAATTTTGATTTAAGCGTAAATTTTCATCATGAATCGATACATTCACAGTAAAAACCCACCGAATTTGGGAAGTTGTATGGGTTCGAAGGAGTGGAATGGGAAACTGTAATTACATCCCCTTAATTTGAGCAGTGAAAGGAGTTAATTTTTCTTGGACGACTTATCATTGCTAGCTGAGTATTCACGAGCTCTGCACCTATGCTTCACAACCATTTATCAGTAAGTGGTAACAGATATCACAGCATTTGGTATACCGGTACACTTACTCTTCATAGGAAGCGGTTGTCCGACAGAATGCAAGCATTTCACAAATTCTTCATTGCCTAATGTATCTAGAACATTCTGACCCATCCTTGTCATAATCTTCATGGAAGTTACAACGTACGGTGAATCAGTCAGTTGTACCCCAATTTTGGACAACGGTGACCCAACTGGGCCCATGCTGAATGGAATTACATACATGGTTCGACCTGGAACAAAATTTCAGTTCAGGCAATTAAATAAAACAAAATTAGGCTGATAACAACTACGTGTAAACTAGATGAAATTTATAGCAGTTTTTCTTGACCTATTGACTTCTTTGGATTTTCACCGAATCATAATTATCATTAGCCTTTGCAGTGCAACCGTGCACTGAGAGAAGAGTTACGTGATCAAACTAGACTAAGCCTTCTGGAGCAACTCTCCCCAGCTATGAACCTGGTGAATGTTTCATTGTATCGTGATATTTTGGGCGATTCGCATCCCCATGGGAAAGTGATCTAGTTATTTTACTACAAAGGATAATTAGAATTAAAACGCAAGCACTTGTAGCATCGATGAAAAGTCTTAATGAAAATAGGTTTAATCATTACATTAAAGTTTACTTCATTACTTGGGAGTTTGGAGTACCTATTATAAGATAAGTGGTACTAGGCATCAAGTGTGCATCACACGCACAGCTGGTCTGTGATTGTTGTCAACTTCAATTACACGATTGTTTCGTGTTTCTTAGAAGTTGTTGAGTTGATATGATTTCTTTTGCTTTTTGGTCTTTAATCGCTTCCCACATTTATGTAACCATGAATGGTCGTTGTGAGGTTACAGAGCAGTGATGGATCATAGCCATTATACATTTCTTTTTATTAATCTTCAATCGGATAAGAACTATACGGTTTAAGTATAACGCAATGTAAGATTTCGGAGCAACCTGCTGGTTGCACTGTGAAATGTATACCGAGTATTCAAATTTATGGACAGTAAGTGTTTACAAGCCTTTGGATTTGGAGATTATGATGTGAGGGTCGCAACTCAAGATAATGTTAAGAGGCATCGTAGTAAGGAACCAATCCGTACTACATAGAAAAGCGTACGAGACATTGGAATACTATGAATTAAAGATAAATAAAGCTCTTTATGCATGCGAGAATACAAGTAGATCCGACATTCCTCTTCTTATACAATCCTCATCTCCCCTCCCATGATCCTACAGTACAGCCGCAACCCACGTTGATTCACTTGTCCTGACAAATAATTCTAAAGAATTTTCGCAAATAAATGATGTATCTTCCCCTATTTTTTCATTTTTTTTCTTCTTAAATTAGCAGCAGACCACATAATCAAAGACTGGTGTTTACGCTGCTCCATGAATCAAGCTAATGGTACCTACTTAATTTGTGACTGCCGATTTAAATTGGCTTACTTTTGTAGTTGTTCACATTTTTTAAATTTTATACGATCTTTACGTAGACATTCACAATTTATCAGCTTAAGATTATTTACTTTGGATGCCTGAGAAGGTATTGAAAAGAGACTAGCCTATTTAAATAACTTTGGAATTTTCGTACCTGCCATGCAGCCGGGAAAGCGTTCACCTAGAGCCTTTTCCAAATCCTGTATAGACATCCACTGGCCAAGTTGGCCTTTGACACCTGATTTGGGGATGGGAATGGTATCTCTCTTGTTCTCAGTGGCAATCACTGTCTTGCTTTCAACGCGGGCAACATCTGCAGGGTCTGTCCTTGTCAACCAACTAAAAGATTGAAAACAACAATCTAGATGAAGCTCTATAGATTTGTAAAAAATCAAGCTCAATCCGACATATCAAACAGCCTCACACATGTACTTCATTCAGTCTCACTTAAGTTGTAAAGCTTTTACACAAAATTTACTTATAAGTATGTTGGTACGATGTTGCAAATTTGTGATTATACTAAATAATGTTAAAGATACAAACACGGTTCGTATAGCACAGCAGTTTTGTTTTTCAAGTATTTTCCAGTATATTTTAATATGCACAACAAATGTCAATAATAATGACAAATTTGTTTTAACTGCAGGAGACAACCGTTAGTTTAGCTTGAGTTACAAATTCTAATATTTTTCAGTATATTTTTACTAGTTTTCCAGTATATTTTAATATGCACAGCACATGTCAATAATAATGACAAATTTGTTTTAACTGCAGGAGACAACTGTTAGTTTAGCTTGAGTTACAGATTCTAATATTTTCCAGTATATTTTTACTAGTTTTCCCAGTACATTTTAATATGCGCAACAAATGTCAATAATTACGACAAATTTGTTTTAACTGCAAGAGCCAACCGCTAGTTTAGCTTTGAGTTACAAATTCAAATATTTTCCAGCATAAAAAATAAATTTCAAGTATATTCCAGTATAGAAATTTTTTTTCAAGAATTTTCCAGTATCTGTACGAACCATGTACAAAACAAATGGCACTGCAATGGGCCTTGTGGAATATAACATGGTTACATTTTCCTGTATAAAAAGAAAGTATATGGAGTGTACATTTTTGCCAAAATAAAAATAGTAACAGCTTTGGTAACAGCTCTGTAGTGTGATACAGTTCAGATTGACAACTAAAAATCACGGATAAATTGTCAGTTTTCATATACGTTACAATAGGTTTTTCTTTTGAAAATCCAACTGAATCCATATGCGAAACATGTATTACGCGCAATGAGCAATGGAATTCTTTTGAAGACTGAACATCATCTATAACAGGCAAGAAGCGTTCTTTTTGGATGACCAATAACACTTTCTTGAATCAGCTGCATTTTGTGAGCCATTGTTGACAAATACACTTGGCTTGGGGCAGTGTCACTACAACTCTGGTATACATAAACGAAAAGATCGATCCAGTTGTGTTTAAACACCGGGATGCAAACAACACTTATTTCGTAGGAAATTTCTGATGGTTTTGAATACTGATAAGTCGGTTGACTCGGTAGTTCATGACAGATACTCACTGTTCAATAACGCTGAACCAAAAGTCAAAGGTTTTTATCTTTAAAAATCGCAGGTTTTGAAGTGAAAACCTTCGACTTTTGGTTCAGCGTTCTGAAAGTTGTGGAAATTCACTGAAATATGAAACCTCAACACACTAAAGTCCGTGGAACTTAGGACATCTTCGAAAATTATTTAACGACAATTCTGTCTGATTTTGGCTAGGGAAAATTCACGGGAAATTTTGGGTTGGCAAAAATGACTTAGGGAATATGCATCAAGATCTACCAGAAACTTACAGTTCTACCATCCAACACAAAATATCAAATTACTACTAACCAGTTTTCATATTTCTTTAGGGGTTCCACCATGTGCTGGGTTTCCATCAACTTTAATAAACTACGGTTTTCATCCTCACTCCCGTCACAGATGTGAACATTCGCCGGTTGCATAATCTTCGCATGGTCCTCCACAAACTGTCGTACCTAAGAAATGTCAAGGATATGGTCAGGCAGGCCCAGCAGTGTGTGCGGTGCTAGAATATCTCATGTATTCTGGTAGGTATAGTATTATACGGATAGGATGGCTAGCCGGGAGAGACGTGCAGCTCTGCTTAGCGATAATTTAAAATCACCTTGCATCTGCCGTGACGAACACGTACCAACATATATGTGATAGGAAGCTTGTATACACATTGCGACTGTGTTCTTAGCACATGGCATACAGGTCACTGTAAGGCTTAACCAAAGAAGCAGCATTTGCCTTCAAGTCAACACTTTTTAAAACAAAATTAAAACATGCTGAAAGCTTTAGCTTTCTCACACACATTGGTAACCATGGGGTCAAGGCATCAAGGAGAGGGGGGGGGGGGGACGAAAAAGATTAAAAAAAAATCATTATTGTTAAGAAAAAAATCCGATTTATCTGACATTGGGTCAATTTTTGTATTGCTGGTATTAAAGCAATTCATATTTGTGAATCTTGTTTTTGCTACATTTTTAAAACGTAACAAAAGAAAACTTGAATTTCTAATAATTTTTAGAAACCGATTAGGAACAACCAATGTAGGAAAATGGCAACATTCAAACCCTTAAATCCAGGAAAAAAACTAAAGGACTTTGCAACTTTATGTAATTCTGGGTGGCAACTACCAAATGCAGCTCATGCGACTGTGTTCATTTAATCAGCTCATGTGTGAGGAATGTGCCATTGTGCCACAATACCTACACCGACTTTACTAAATATTATTACTGTAATAATAGTTACTGCGGTATGCATGTTAACATTGAAATTTACACGTGGTAATCACGTTTTTAACTATTAATACTTAAAGATCTATAGGTAATGGCATTTTGGCTGTAGCAACTGCCATGCGAGAAATTGAGCAAAATCTAGTTTAACTATGTCATAATTATTATTGTAACCTTGCATGTTATTAAAATTTGATTATAATCAAAATAATCCGATTAATTCGATTATTTTCCGATTAATTGATTATTTTAAAATAATCATGATTATTTCCAACCCCGTTTTGTATACTCTTTCTACCAGACCCAAGTTCACAGTTCTGAAACAAGCATAGAAATTAAGAGGTTGAATGGTACATTTGAGCAATACCTACAACAAAAACTTAAGCCAGCATTGTGGCCTGGAATTGGGCTGCTAAAGATTCACAAATGGAAGTGGGGTTCGGAAAGAGAGGGGGGGGGGAGAAAAAGAGAGATTAAATGTATGTGTAGAAAAGAAAACCTAAAAACAAATTATGGCAAAAGAAACTAACAGGAAAACAGCGAAAAAAAAACGTTTTTTCCTTTGAAATTTTCCCTGCAGCTTTTTCTTTTCCTTAGGTTTTTTTTTCTCCACCGGCTGTTCTTTTCAATTCACCCTCCCACCTTGTGTTATTTTTTTTCCTCGGCTTTTTAAAAATTTTTTACTAGACTCGAAGTATACTCAACACTCAATTGTTGGAAGGCCTACTAATACATTCCTTCCAACCAAAATACTCTGAACATATTACGATTTGGGACAAAGTTGCATGATGATGCCATTACGGTTAAAGAAAGATAGCATTAAATTTTAAATAAGCTAAAGAAAGATGACGTCGAGCATTGGCTCAAAGATCTCCCCTCCCACCCCACAGAAAAAAGAATCCGAGAGATTTAGCTCCTATACACCTCAAAACGGGGTTAGAAGAATGACAGGTTGGGTGCAGAGACAACAGAAACTGGCAGAGAATTCCATGGGTTAATCATCCCACGACAGAAAAAGCACTGTCTGAATATTGTTTACATCTAGTGAGCTAACAGAGTTTTACTCCTAACCATTTGATAGTCTTGCTCCTATTTAACAGGATTTAACTGAAAAATAATTTCAAAAAGAAACTTTACATTCAATATTTTGCAATATTTATTTAATAATGCTGCTGTGTTTAAAACAATGCTGAGAGAATACCCAAAACAATGAACTTTGGAGTTTGAACCTAGGAAAATCAATTTATTCAATTAATTGAACAAAAAACGGCTTTGCCGTCTAGAAAAAAAAAACAGAGCTCGTATCCCCATACTCACAGCCGTGAAGGTACATGAATAAAAACGGATTAGAGTTCACTCGAACGCAACGAACTATAATTTGAACTTCAATTCCAGGGAATAATGACTGTTTTCACGTAATTGTTATGTCAGTAAGTGAACGCAGTTTGTGTTTGAAATGTTTAATGTTTGTGTGCGTGTGTATCTGTGTGCTTAATTTCTGTATCATACAGGTTTTTTTTAAATATTTGTCTGTGTTTGTTGTTTTATATTTTAAGTGTGTTTCGTGTGAGTGGCTATGTTTGTATTTTGAGTGCATTTATAATTTCTGAAAAATCAGACTCCTAGTTAGGCAGTTTTTTTGCTTGTGTTTGATGGTTTCTGTTTTAGTTCTGGTTCATGTGAGTACTTGCGTGTTCATTTTGTGTGGGTATTTTTTTGAAATATTCAACCATTTTGTTTGATTGGTTAGTGATGTACATGTTTGTTTACGTGTGCATGGAGGTTGGCATGTCACAATCCTTGTTTCCTGGAATTGGAGTTCAAACTATAGTTCGTTGCGTTTGAGTGAACTCTAATCCGTTTTTACTCTTGTACCTTCACGGCTGTGAGTATGGGGATACAAGCTCTAATGTTTTTTTTTCTAAACAGCGAAGCCGTTTTTTGTTCAGTTAATTTGTTGGCTTTTTTCGCAAACTTTTTATTGAAAGTGGTATGATTTGGTCTATGTTGTGTATGGTATGTCCACTGCCCACCCAATTTTGTTTGCGAAAAACAGAACACTAGAAATGCGTATTTCTGTTCAGGTTCTGCCCAAGCTTTGGTCTAAGTTCATTATTTGATGGCAACAACTTAGCGTGTGTCTAGATTTAGCATGTATCAGCTCGATGGATAGTGGATTCTGTATTGTTGCAGGCAGATGCAGTATCATGCAAACAATCGCAGAAACAATTCAACTGGCTTCCCGAAGCCCGCATTGAAGAAGAAAATAAGTCATTCAGTCATGCCGGCCGCCCGATTTTGAGGCCACAGGCCTCAGAATTAAAGACTTCACGCCCTATGTTTTAAAACTGAAAGATTTAAGCAAAAATCAAGACCATTTTATTTTGGTTCTCGGCAACGAGTTAAAACGGTAATAAAGAAGATACCACGACAATGTTACTTTCCCCGCACCCGAGCATCGTTGCATTTTGTTCGAGTGAGGTATAATCAGATCTTCTGCGCCTCACGTATTGTTGCACCATTGTTACATGTTGTAGCATTGTAACATTTTGATATTGTTAGCCGCTCCTCCGCCTCTGGTCCAGTTTTTGAAAAATCTCGTGCGCAAACGAACTATAATAAGCACTGCCTGCCGGCTGTGCTAATTAAAGTATGGCACTAACTATTGGTTTGAATTGTGACTGTTGGAAGTCTACCGAGAAATTGTCTATCTTCATGAACCAAGTTGTAGAGTTAAATTTTTGATTGACATGAGATGTTTTCTGGTTGCATACAGAACGAAGTTTTATTTGCAATTTTTCTTCCTTTGGTTTCCCTACAATAAACACGTTTGATTACACCCCAAAATATCATAACTTCTCATTCAGTATTAAACAAATGTAAATATTTTGTCACAGCCCGTTTCGAATGAGTGAATAGGCACCTATTTCTGCAAACAATACGAGTTACATAATACTACATAGCTAAAAATGTAACTTAATGCTGATCCAAGAAACACAGCTTCCCATGACTTTAAAGAAACTCATACCTTAATTAGATTGTATGTTCCAAGCAATTTGTTTAAGACAAAAATTTAAGTCAACATAATTTACGAAGTGATAAAATATAACCTTACCCATTTTTAAAAACAAATGATCATTAAAGGGGTATAAAAGGTTGGTGAAGAGTCATCTACCAGTAAGTAAGTAGGAATAAGACTTAAGTAGACTGACTGCGTACAGACTTTTTTTTCTGTGTTGATGATTTGTGAATGTATGTCACGTAAGTGTTAAATTGAAGTCAGGTCTGCTTGGTCACAAGGTCCCAACAAGGTTTTTAGTCCCCGTTTGGTACCAACCGGGTATTATACGGTCTATATTAAACTTGTGAGAGGATGCGTCTTAACCCTTTCGCGGGAACTGTCGTCACCAAGCTGGAAGTTATACTTTAAAAAAAAACATGCGAGAAGTTCAAAGGTAGGCAGCGAGTTTTGCAATGGATGGCAACGTAAACACGGAACAGAGGTACATGAGATCGAGACCGGTCTAAGGATAACATGGTACTTACAAAAATAAATTAAAAAAAAAACTATAAAACTGGTAGAAAAATGCTTGCAATTAAGTTCTCCCAAGAACAAAATGAGCAACTCGGCTCACCTTGTCCATCACCAATATGTCTTGCAACAACACATCTCCCCCATCAAAACAAAATTAACGAAGAATATCCACACATCTCAGCTAAAAATGGAAAGCCAAAACTTTTACACTAAGTGTTACACAGTAAGTATGATACTTGCATACTATTTGCTCTGTTATTCACGGTTTATTGATTAATGCAGTTTGTGGAAAACTTTTAAAGTGTTTTCAGCATAACGTTATGGCCTAGTCATAGACTAAAACATTACCTCACCAAAAATGAACAGCATTAGCTTTAAAACAGATGATGCAGTCTTTATCAAATAATTCCGCAGGGTGACAAAGATTGCAAACCTTGGCCGAAACCTAATCTGTGAGGGAGTTAAGCTAGTGCAAATGAAACTATCAATGTCTTATTCGTGTCGAAGTTTAATATTATATGCTGGTGCAATTTATAGCACGGTGGCATTTAAAAGTTCATGATGAAATCCCCGATTTTTCCAGGTATTCCTGATCATTACTAACACTTTTTGCTGATGTTTTTTTGGTCGAAGGAAGGTTCTGTACAGGACTCAACATTTTTTTTTACATTTCACTCAAATAACAATAACTATATCGCATTGCTTTTCTAGATCAAAAAATGCACTGCCCTTAACTAGTTTTGTTAAAGAGTAGGAAACGGCCACAATCTGAACAAAACTACAAACTCACTTAACAAATAACTTCCCACATTACTTAGTACCTAAGGAATTTTCGCTTTATTAGAAATGCAACAAAAAGGAAATGAAGTTTTAAATGAAATAAAGTGAAGGTTTTAGAAGTAAACAATTAAATCCGAATTACCTATTCTTTATAGGTGAAAGATTTTCCGGAAAATGTTCAAATTCCCCGATTTTCGGTAAATATTTTTCAAATCCCCGATGTTTCCCTGAATTTTCCAAACTTGATAAATTCCCTGAATTTTCCAGGTAGAATGCCACCCTGTATAGGCAGCAACATGCCTAATAAAACTAAAAGTACCAAAATTTTAAACTACCAACTGATAACTGCTAGGTAATCAAGAAACCGCCAATGTAACCTTTGTCACCTCCGGAAACTTCTACTGGTTTCCTAGTGCAGAACACTATAGCCAGAATTATCAAGGTAGCAATCATACAGCTTAAGAGCCGTTAATCAAGGAATAAATCATACTGATAAGTGTTTTTTTTTTTAATATTGGTTGAGGGATCCTACTGTAGCAGATCTTCACTACCAATCAGCCCATCTGTTATCAAATGAAATGACGTAATTGCAGATATTGTGCGTACCTTGTTGGGCAACTTGTTGATGTCACCTTGAATGATACTTAGCGACCGAACTTGAGGAGATGGAATGGTACGTTTTAAGGACAAGCTGACGGGGCTACGAATAATATGACTGGCATATGAGGATATCCTGGAATCAAACAAACAAAAAATTATTTGGGAAAATAATAGGAGTGTGGCTCATTGTGTAATTTTAATAGCATTTTACTAAAACACACGTGTCTTTGGATCATGCATACACTAAGGACCAGTCAACACATCTATTAGTATTGGTCCTACAAGTCTATCAGTAAAAAGTAAAATACAAATGCAAGCCCATTTCCATTGACTTTTGGACTTGACTGTCAAAAAACCTGAGCGGGGAATTGAATCCATGACCATTTGACACCAAAAGCCGAATACCTAGGACTCGGCCATGTCACTACGGTAATCAAGCCCAAAAGGCATTTGAAATAATCTCGAATTTGTATTTGTTTCTCACTAAACGACCCAATTTGGCTGTCGTTCTGTAAAGCCATCAATATACTACGTTCAGATTTATAACGAACCACCTAGTAGGCTAGTGTAAGACAAAAAAAAAGTGCTCTATACTGAAAGTTCTTAATACCTGTAGTAGGACTTATTACAGCAAACTTGCCGGAAGTAATGCCAAAACTCATTTGAAAGTTTCCATTCACATAATACACAAGATTGCAAGAGTTAAGCCACTTACTTAAAGGAAATTGTTGTCTTTTTCTAAAAACGTTAAGTGCAGATGAGCGCGCGGGCCGTTTAAAAAAAAATTATTTATTACTAATAATATTTATAATATAATAATATTCATTACATTCCCGGGTCATTAAAAAGCACCCCTATTTTTTTACGGAATTGATCAAATAAATGCTGCGCCACGGTTTTCTACAGACGTGTAAACAATGTCAGTTGTGCTGTGGCTTGTTGGTGTAACGTGTCTTTTTTGGGAGTTCTTAAATAACTCGAGATACACCTAAAGGCTGGTTGTCACCAACGGAAAAAAAAAAAAAAAAATCGACTGTGGCACCATCCAGCAGCAGTGATATCGTTAATCTTCACAGGCTGTCCTCAGGTGAACGAGGACATACTGAATTTCCACTCAATAATTATGGAGGTATGTGGCTTGTCATTCTTAAAAAAAAAAATGCTGTTGTGCATTCCTTCACTTGATACAAGCAAATGCTAGGTTGTACTAGATAGCGCCACTGCAGTCACATCAGCATTTTTAATGTTGGATTAAATTAATTTTTAATGTTGGATGTCCAATTATAGCTTTTATGATATAAACTAACATGCAGTTATAAACTGCTGCCGAACTGGTAATACAGCTGTTAATTACGCTGAATATAAAACCGTAATTTATCTTTAAAAAAATCTGTTTAAACTCATTAATGCACATTCCCAATATTGGTATGTATTTCAATTTAGAAACTGTACTAATCAACAATGTAGGATATAAAAAAAATTCAAGTTCTCTATCATCAAAGCGGTTGTCATCAGTGGATTTATCTTGGTGCTTTTATATCCTCCAAATCATGAAGGACTGCTTGTACAGAAAAAATAGCTTGCACACAGCCTTCATCAATATCAAACCTTCACGAATGTGAATTCTTTGGCACTCGCCATTTGGCCAGTAGATACTAAAATTCACTCGCCATGTAGAAATAGTTTTAGCAGGTTTGTTGCTACTTAATGTTTAACCATTGTTTTCAATAATCTAACTCTCCAATCAGGTAAAGAGGCTAGTAACAATATTAATGCTTGGTTGGATAGCCATTGTAATTCTGCATACAACGACGCAAACTGCTTGTTTCTAGCTAGTACGGTTCCCGAGCTGTGACAATTTCAGCATCAGGGTTTGCTAAACAGTCGGCATTACAACCAATACGACTAAAAATCAAGTCGCCAACTGCAGAATTTCCCTCGCCATTTGGCGAGTGGTGAACGACATTGGTGAGGGTCGCAAATGGTAGGGAAATGAGGCAATTGGTAACTAACATTGAGCACTACTCACCAAAATGGTGACAGCAATAAACCCTTTTAGTGCTCAAATTACCACGTCTCAGGAACCGTACTAGCAAGAAACTGACGTCCAGCATTTTAAGCACTAACCAACTAATCTTTCAGGGTAGGTGAAAAGCTTTTGCCAAATTTGAACTATAAACCTGAAACAGTGCCAAAAATTGCTGAAACTTTTTTCATATGGAAAGTACATTACAGATAGCTAGCTCTACCTAAGTTAAGTGTCCACTGGTATCATGCCGAGGACCGCACGAAGTCACATTTGTGAAGGCTGCTTGACAAACTTATAATCCTTTTGACACCAGGATGATATCAACGTCTTACATACTTTAATGATTTGTTGTAAGATGGAGCCACAATGAAATGGAAGCAAGGTGACACTTCTCTTCTCAGCATGCAGAAACAGATTTTAACGATGTAGTACAACGTAGTGGAGTAAACAAAAAAATGTAATGATGCATGTGTTGTGTGTGTGCGACTAGGGGTGTGCGAGCTGTAATTTTTTACATTGAGTCGAGTTCAAGTAGAGTTTGGGGGTAGAGTATCGAGTTTCGAACAGAGTTTGAGTTTCGGAGATAATGTAGGATTTCATAATTGCAATACACTAAACCAGTTAAATCAGTTATTCCTGTATCAAAAGCTCTAAGTACTTGCTGACGCCACCTTGGAGGGAATTGATAGGCTCGATTTATACGATTTCAGCATTAGCGTCACATACGACGAACTAACTATGGCATGACTAGTAACTACACTATGTATATATTCCACTTTTTTTAAAGAATTAATTCTACAGAATTTAAGTAAATATGCTAAGCTTTCCCGCAATTTATCAAAAAAATAAAACGATTTTTTTTTAAACTCGACGCAACTCGAAACTTGAAAAACTTGACGTTTCAGGTTGAGTCAAGTTTATACTAGGGTACGAAGTCAAACTCAAACTAAACTTGAAATTTCGAGGCTCGCACACCCCAATGTGCCATCCAGTAAGATATGAGACTAGCCTACTTGAATTTGCTGTTACGCAACGCATGTCTCATGCTTAGCTGATGATGTTATTATGTATGCAAGCGTAAAGCTGGGCAAAGCGCACAATCCTCACAAGATACATACCATAGTAACAACACAACTCCACAACATCGAAAGCATTAAAACGGAATACATTTCACAGAATAATTAGCCACAGTGCAAAAGGATAACAGGACCTAATTGTGCAGTATGACAACACCTTCCAATACCACAACCGCAGCCTATCCTACTATTATTTGGTTTCACAATAATGACAGTTAAAGGTTTTACGCCAATTTGAATGTAAATAACTTAAAATTAAAAAGAAACAAAACATTGCCAAAGGACATTATGCTTTTTCACTATTAACAACTACCGGCGAGTGGAAAAAAGAAAATGGAAGTTTGGAAGATTTCAGGGCTCGAAATAACTCGTGGCAATCACAGAAAATTCTGCCTATTTGCTTGCAACTGCCTCGACAGTTGGAGGTTTTTGTGGCAAACTTTGCATCCAGAAAGCAGTTGAAATCTCTTAATTCCTCATGGCTTACCAAATCTCTTTAACATCATTAGACAACTTTTAAAACTACCCATGTGTCTTTTGGTTGATCGTGGGATTCGATCCGGTATTCACCTTTTCCTTCTGATGGTGACATGGTGTCAAATTCATCCGATGATGCAACAGGGTTAAGGATCACGGGCAGTACACACGAAAAGCTGATTGAATGCCTTACAATTATTCCAGCAGAATGTTACAGATTTTTTGTAATAATATAGCTCTTTTGCCCATTTGCTAAGTTCCAAATGGGTTAAGGCAACTTTGTGCCCAGTTAACGACACTAGCACTTGGCAAATCTGTAGAACCAGAGTAATAAGTCTGTACGAAAACTTTATTCTTTTTAAAAACGATCTCTCTGGTCAGGCAGTTCGCACCATAGCCACGAGCTAGGCATACCACTCTTGCCACCAGACAATAATGCCCAGTGCCAAACTTGCCACAAATAGCTTACCAAATTTATTTCAAGCCCTGGTTACAATACTTAATAGCATGCTTTTGAAGGTATGTTACAATGAAGTGGAGCTATTGCAAATAATATTTTCTCTTTTGCATTTACTGAGCTATGCCCTAGCTAGCTCCAATTAAGAACTTCTGAAGAAACGTCAAATAGACCACTTGTATCATGATCATTCAGATTTTACGTGTGTTTAAGCCAAGGGCTAAACCTCACTGGGGAACTTATTTAAGCTCATAACGAAGGGTTGGATACGGTATTCGGAACATCTGGACTTTTTATTTTCCCAGGTGCTAGTGATTGACATTGAACTCAAGGGCATCCCGTTACACCTATTTCCTTGTGGCTGTTTTTGTTGTTTAATATACGTTAACAATAACAAAAAATAACACCTGTCATACAGTGTCGACCACATGACAACACGCGAATTATTTCCATCTAGGTGGCACCCACTGGTCTTCACTGCAGTCACAGGATGCTGCAACGGTGTTTGTTGAAGGAGTACTAAACCCTTACTTTTTTTATTTTCTTAATGATTGCTAAGACCCTTACCCTTTTAGACTTATAAAATCTCGCTTGCTTTGATGGTCATGTCGAAATACATAAAAACAACTGCATCTTTCAAGTCACCTACCCCAACGAGACTCTGCAAGATCTCATGCCACGCAGGTTTGTGGCGTCATCTTTCTTAAGGCAGTTGGGATGCGGTCATACCCTTCCTGCTTCCAGTCGCTGTAGTGCGTGAGTTTGAGAGAAGTTGTTTTGGTGCAGGCACTTGCGCAGGTCACACAGGCGGCTGTGGACTGCGGTAAGAAGATAGTGTCACGCTGCATGAGTCAAAAAGATTTTCTCCAGCATTTGTGTGCTAAGCACACGTCGCCTGCTTAAAGCAGGTGGTTTAAACAATTGTACAGCTTAAGCACCAACATCTACTAAGTTGAAGTCAGATGTCTCTTAACATTAATTACAGTACCTAAGTATCAATAAAAACATTCATAGTCGGAGGGTTTAGTAGGATATTCCTTTAATAGCGACATGAAAGGGAGTGTCCATGACAATATTACCGCAGATTCCATCTCTTGTTTATGGTCGTGACCCCCATGCAGTCTAATTTGGAACCACTGATCCTAACTATTTTTTCGGAAAACCCACGTTAAAATACCCAATATAGGTTTTAACCCAATAGGTAGGTGTGGCAAAATACCACTCCGGTAACAATTAACCCAGGCATGCGCACTTCCGCTTGCAACAGCGTTCCACAAGCATGAAGAGGGAAAGCAGATAGCATTTGCAAGCCAAGGCCGACTGAGGCAGAAATTGCGTGTATTGCCTCCCGACTCAATGCCATTTCACATGCATGCGGAAAAATGATGCCTTTAATGCTGCACTGGTAAAATAAGATTCTAGCGATGTATCAACTGGCCTCTATCTAAACAGTCAGCTTCTCTCCAGATGACCTTGTGACAAGCTCGAATATGAAGCAATAGTTACAACATGGACAGTAACACTCCCATGTCCTACGGATATGTATATAGGGTGGTCCACAAAAAACTGACGACCCAACATTTTCTAAGTCCAACTTTTCTAGTTAGCACCCCTTAGAACCAAGAGAGGGCAGAAATCTTCCGTTTCATTAGATTTTATTTCTGTCCTCTCCTCGTTCTGACGGGTGCTAACTAGAAAAGTTGGATTTAGAAAATGTTTGGTCGTCAGTTTTTTGTGGACCCTGTATTTATTCGCTCCTGCTTTAAAATGTATATTCTTATTACAGTTTGTCATGCATTAGCGAGTTTATAAGCCAGATTAAGGCTATACAGGAAGTTATTTTTCTGTTAGAGCGTAGAACAATCACCCTTTGTCAACCTCTAGTTGCCATAAGCAGAACTAGTAATTGCCATCCGAATATATTTTAATTAGCGGTTCCTCAATTTCCATACTCTTCTACACGTATCCAACCCTTGCTATAACGAAGTTGGCTATTTTATTACAATTGGAAGCAGTGATTCAAATTCGCTATGCATTTATAGATACAAGAATTGTTTTACCTTTCCTTTGGCCTGGGTAGATTGCTAGAAACACTTCAAAATGTGATTAAGAAACGAAAGTACGGTATCCTGCATATGTTGTTTCAAATAAAGACGTTTATGAATGAGAGTCAAACCAAATTTTGGAACTAACCATCTGTTTAATCCTTATGATCCATGAATGTATGAATGAATGATTCCAAATGCCCACAATACATGACCTCACAAAGTGTAACTTTCTGTTACTGGCATCAGCTCAACAATAACTTATGCACAAAATTTGGGCAGCAGTGGTTGTCACACATACAACTACGTTATAGGCCTCCAAAAGTAAAGCTTACAAATTACGAAGCATTGTAGGTAACGTCCTACAAAAATGACTAAGATGGAGTAATAAATATAGACGCAAACCCATTTCTGTTGACCCCCACAACAGAAACTTTCCCAGCTTTCTACGGCACTATGGCGTTCTTTCTGCAGGATTAATATCAGTGAAAAAGCAGCAAGGTTGGATATCTTCTGCAGACACCGGTTTCTTGATGCAGCGTACGACGCTGTGACACCGTGTTCCTGCCGTGGGTCTGTTGAACTTTGGACGTACAAGTCGAACAGCAAATTTGACCAGTTTGATTCACAAAGTCTACAAAGGGTATAGGACTGGATCAGTTCCCACTAAAACAGCAGCTTTGTAGATTACTCAGCCAGCTGGATTATCTTCATTGGCTTCTAAAAATTACGTTTCGCCTCTTCCCTATTAACGTAGCATAGTAGTTGCCCATCTGAGAATTGAGTGTACCGTAAATCGTGGATTAAACGCCCATGGGCTTATGCAGTTAATTTGGTAAAAATGGGGGGGGGGGG